>QEPC01011110.1:360151-379633 GCA_003113815.1 Sphenodon punctatus | reverse complement strand
GGCTGAGGCTGTCTCATCTGTAGGTGCAGGCGACTCAGTGCCTGAAGCTCCTCAGGGGTCACTATTGTCCCCTGACTCCCCCATAATTATAGAGGCACCAAAGCAGTCCAGGGCTGATGGATCTCACCCCAGCTGCTAGAGGCAGGGCCCGATCCCCGGGCAATGGAAGAAGGGAGCGTAGCAGCAACAGCAGCTATAGGGAGCAGGGGGAGAGTGCTGCTCAGAGTGGGAGCAGCATGGGGAGTCCAGCAGCCTCCATCACTCTGTTTGTGGATGGGGACAGCGATGCAGAGCTTTCTGTGGAGGAGATCTCTGTATCTGGTGCTGCTGAGGTGATGGCTGTCCTTCAACGAGCTGTCACCAGTGCCACCATATCCTGACCCTCCCACAAGTGCATCACCCAGTGCGGACCAGAAGGTAGAAGGGGCTAAAGAATCATGGGTCTGGGAGCATTTTAAGGTGCAGGCAAATGATCCGTGGGAGGTGCAGTGCACTTTGTGCAATAAGGTGGTGAAGCGTGGGCAGGTGCTCACCAACCTGGGGACAACCACCATGTCGAGGCACCTGAAATTGTGCCACAGCGCTGCACTGCTAAGCGGGGAGGCAGGGTCAGTGGATCGTAGCGGGTTCCCAGCCAAAGCGGCTAGTCATTCACCTCCTTCATTGGGCAACCATCCTGCTCCGGCGGCTGCATTTAGCAGCAGGAGCAGTATCACTGCTAGGGGGGAGCAGCAGGAGCAGCAGCCTTGCCAGAAGCGTCAGCCCACAACAGAGAAGCTGGGATGGGGGCAGCTGCCAAAGCCATCGGCAGCTGGAGGGCAGCGTGGCTTTCAAGAGAAAGCCACGCGCCTGTTGGGTGAGATGATCACTGTCGATGGCCAGCCCTTCTCCATTGTCGGGGACACCGGGTTTAAGCGGCTGATGGGGTTCCTGGCCCCACAGTTTAAGTTGCCATCCCACACCACCCTGAGTCGTACGCTGGTGCCAGCCCTGTATGGGGCTTTGAAGGAGCAGGTGAAGGAGCAGCTGGCAGGGGCTGCCTGCCCCTGCCCATTTCACCACTGACCTGTGGTCCAGTCGGAATGCCCAGCACGCGTACCTGGCAGTGACGGCGCACTGGTGGCAGGACCCAGAGTCGGCATTTGACAGTGGCATGAGGGATCCTGAAGCAGGGTATAGGTGGGCCCTGCTTCAGGCGGAAGTCATGGACTGCCTCCACGCTGCCAGGAACATAGAGGCAGTCCAGAACATTGTGGTGGGGGAGTGGGTCACACCAGGTGTACCGTTCACCCTGGGGTGTGTGGTGACCAATAATGTGGCCAATATACTCAAGGCAGTTCGCAATGGGGGCTTCACGAGCCTCCCTTGCGCCACACACACCCTCCACCTGGTGGTCATGGACGCTCTGGGCTTGGGGGATAAGGGGATTGGGGAAGGCACCCTTAGATCAGTGATCCAGTGGGGAAGGGAGGTGGCTGGGTTCTTTAATTGCTGCGTGAAGGGCAGCGAACTCCTCAGGGCCAAGCAGGCAGAGCAAGGCCGCCCAGTGCACCAGCTGGTGCAGGATGTCTCCACAAGGTGGAATTCTACCTTCCTGATGCTTGAGCAGCTTGTGGAGCAAAAAGATGCCTTACATCAGGTGCAATTGGACACAGACAGCGGGGCTCCTCCAGGCTTCAATGGGGCAGAATGGGAGATCCTCTCCCAGATGGTCTTAGTTCTGTGACTGTTCCTGGAAGTGATGGAGACCGTTAGCTCCTCCATGGCTACAACCAGCCAGGTGACCCCTCTGGTCCACAGTCCCCACCAGAGTCTTGAGATGATTCTGCAGGGGCAGGATTGTGGCCCTCAGGGCAAGAAGCTAGGGGCTGAGGTGGTTGTACTGGAGCAGAAGCTCAAGACAGGCCTGAAGGTGAGGTTTGACGAGCTCCTGCTGCGGGGGGAATATGTTTTGGGACAATGCTGGACACCAGGGTCAAGGGCTGGGCAGCGTGGCACGCAAGTCATCCCTCTATGGCCTCTGGAAGGATGATCTTGTGGGGAGGGTCCGGAAGGCAGAGCGTGCTCTTGACAGTGCACGGCAGCAGCAGCAGCAGCAGGACACCCCTGGGGATGGTGGGAGTGGGAGTAGCCCCTTTCAGTCATCGGGGTCTATACCTGCCTCCAGGCCTAGCGGTAGAAGAAGCAGCAGTAGCAGGATCATCATCTACAGCAGCAGCACCCCTACTGCCAGCAGCTCCTCCTCTGTGCAGCCTACTCTGGGGGGCATGGGGCCCAGCACAAAAGGACAGACAGCATGGCTGAGGGCAGTGGGGGAGGTAGCGCCCAGGGACAACTACGAGAGGGAGTACGATGGCGCCTCAACAGCAGTCGAGATCTACCTGGATGAGAAGCCGTGCATAGATCCCAGCAGCGATCCCTTGGCCTACTGGGCTGGCAAGACTGACATGTGACCGGCCCTGTCCAAAGTGGCCAGGGGATTATTGTCCTGTCCACCAACCAGTGTCCCCAGAGAGCGGGTGTTCTCTGTGGCAGGGGACATTCATGGAGAGAGAGAGAGAGAGAGAGAGAATGTCTCCCCACTGCTAGAAGAAGAGACAGACACGATTGCACCCATGCTGTCACCTGCACTGATGACCAGAGAGAGAAAGAGAGAGAGAGAGGTTCCCAGCTAGAACAAGAGGGATGGGGGTTGGATGGGGAGAGGTAGGTGTATCCAGCTACCCTGGCTGCCACCTGCCAGAATCAGGAAGAACTCCCATCTGTGCTCATGCGCCCAATGCCCATTTCCAACATGCCGCAAACCTACCATAATGAGATGGAATATTACACAACGTATTATATGTGCGTGGCTGCCTGCCTGCCTGCCTGTGTTCCTGTACCTGCTGCTACCACCTATTGCATGATTGAATGAAATGTGCCCGAGAGGCTTTAGGCTGTCATTCCACTATCCTTGAATCAGTCATGCCCGCCCATCTCAGGAACCATCAATTAGATTCTGGGACCATCATCCCAGTCACTGGGGGCCGCATTCCATTCCACTGCATCCAGAAGCCTGGTGCCTGCACGCCAGCCTACCCACCCCCCCAACACCTTACTCCTCCGCACCCACCCATGGATGCCTGCTGAAGCTGCTGGAAATAAAAGCCCCTCCAACCACCAGCTCCCGCCGCCTGCTGCCAAGAAGCCTGTCTCTCTTTCTCTCTGTCATACCCGCCCACATAAACACAAGCCCTGAACCTCCTGGGGGGCTGTCTGCAAGTTGAGACCCTGCTGCTGCTGGCACAGCACATCTTTGGGTTAATAACTACGCTACATGGGGTGGCAGGTGCTGCTGGTAGGGATCGACAAGCTGTATGAGATTCTGCCACCTGCCAGTCAGAACTTCAGCACATAGGGATAAAAGATTGGACAGGTCAAACGAAGCTCCTAACAAGAAATACAACAACTTTTATTAAAATGATTTAAATAACAACAACAAAACAACAACAACAACATTCTGAAACCAAAAGCAAACTTTCAAAGGAAACTTATAAATTAAACTTTAAACTATGAGTCTTTGGGCCTGTCCCTCAGGACTTGGGGGAAAGGGAACAGCCATTGAGGCACAGCACAGGGCTGAGGGCCGGCCACCCGGGACTCTTCCAGCTCATAGCCGTGGGAGATGGCAAACTCCACGGCCCCTTCAACGTCCTGATGCCACCTGGAGAGCACCTGGTGGTACATTTCCAGGCGTTCCATCTCAGAAGACATACTGGCCGTACGCCTCCACCTTCTTCCTCTTCACCTGGACCGCCTGGAACTGCTCCACCAGGCAGTTCTCCATGGTGGCTGCTGTCACCTGCAGGCTGGCCACGAAGTCCCGGGTGGGCCTCTCCAACTTGGCCCAAAATGCCTTGGCCTCAGCATTTTCCCAGGGCCTGGGGGTCTCCACATCGGGGCTGGAGGGGGGGAGGGGGAAGGGCTTACATGGTGTCGTTTTTGGGTTGCCTTCCCCCCCTTCTTCTGGCGCTGGGGCTGAGGCACCACGGCCACACCAGAGTCCTCCGCCTGCTGCCTCACTGTCAGGCCATGCCACTTTTCGATGTGGGCGATGAGCCCCGATGTGGTCTCCTCCCTCTGAAGCCGGAATCTTTTCTTGCAGAACTAAAAAGAACATAAAAAGATAGGAACATAAGAAGTGCCATACTGTGTCAGACCAATGGTCTGTCAAGTCCTGCCTGCATTCTGTCTCCACAAGTGGGTGAACTGGGTGGCCAATCCCTCTCTGCAGGGGACTTCCGTTCCTAACAGGTCATAGGGCAATTCATTCCCTGTTGTTCCAGTCCCCGTGCCATACCTTGCATGTGGCGACTCTGTCACCCTTGTCATAAAGCCTCCAGACATCCGACCTTGTCCGCCGAATGTCTGGGAGTGTCACTGGTGACCTCCACCTAGGGGTCCTCTTTGGCCTGGCACCAACGCTGGGACCAGCATTTGATTCCTCTCTGAAATGGGAACACATTAAGAACACCAAAGTAATATCAATCAATCAATCAATCAATCCTTTATTAAGAGCTTAACCCATCGGTTATCACTCAGAATCGAACATTAAAATAAACTAAAATTAAAAATTATAAATTATACAGACTTTACATCAATCAACCTTATCATTAAACTGCAAGACTAAAAAGTCAGAAGCTACACCCTTGTAATCTACCATTCATTAACAATCCGTTTTTGGTAAACACCCATTTTGCTAAGCAAAATTATGTACCATGAATCTCTTCACCATACTTACAGGTCAAAATATTATTCCTGATAAATACTTTCTCTAAAAACAAAGCTACCTTTTGAGTCAAATGCGCATCAGTACCCTCCAGCATAATCCTTGTTAAATATGAACCAGACGACCCCTTATATTTAATTAAATGATTCTTCAAATGTAACAGTCTGATTTTATCATATAAGTGGCATTCAAGTAAAACGTGTTCAGTTGTTTCCACGGCCAATTCATCAAAGGGGCACAAACGGAGCTCAAACTTAATGTTTAAAATTCGTCCCTCAAACATCCTATTTGGAAGTGAATTTAATCTAGCACAGAAGAACAAGTATCTAGATCTAAATCCTAATTTCTGGGTCAAATAGGGGGCCATGCAACTCAGCTTCAGATGTAAATATATATAGTCTCGTAGGAATGGAACATCCCTTATTCTTGCTAGAGCCTGCTGGCCATTACTGTCTTGAGCTCTTTGTAGGATCTCAGTCCTAGCAGAGACCAGATTTTTTGATAACAAGTGTACCCTAGAAAATCCAAGGTGATCTATGTATCTATTAGTTGCTATCAACCACAGTGACTTAAATGTATCCTCCCTAAGGACTTTCAGTAAAGGGCTCCCTGAGTAATGCCAGGAGGGTACTCCTAAATCCCAGCATGTCTCAATTAATTTTTCCCATTTCCAATCGAATTGCCTCTGATGGGATTCCCCGAGGTGCCCTTAAAAGTAACTGAAGGAATTTATTTAAAGGCCCGTTTAGTCCCTTAGGTGGAGGGACCGCCCATAGCTTCGCCCCATAAAGAAACTTGGCCTTTACTTTGGTGTTAAACACCTGAATGGCGCATCCCAATTCAGAGTGTTGGATACCACTGAGGAAGTTTGCTATTGCCAATGGCGCTCCCCCTATTGCTAACAATGCCAGCCGATAATGCGTACTCCACTTCCCATCTTGCTGAAAGGCAACCCCCAAATATTTGAATTCTTTCACCTGTTGTATTTTATGATCATCAATTACCCAGGGGTATACCTTCCTTTCCATAGAGAATACCGCTATCTTGGATTTATCATAATTTATTAGCAAATCATTCCTACGACAGTATTGAAAAAAGGTCTCCAACTGCCTCTTTAAGCCAACTCTGGTCTGTGAGAGTAAAACAAGGTCATCCGCATAAAGCAGACAACCTACTGGACGCGTTGCCAATTTGGGGGGATGAGAAGCGTGCTTCATCAGTGGGATCAAATCGTTTATATATATACTAAACAGAATGGGGGCCAAGAGGCAACCCTGTCTCACCCCTTTATCCTGTTTGATAAATGACCCTTCTTATCCAATTTAATGCTTATAGTCGCCTGTTTATATAAAGTTTGAATTAGGCAAAACAAATGTGGATCCACTGCTAAAGCCCTCAATTGGTTCCAAAGGGTATCCCTAGTATTTACTGAATCAAAAGCTTGTCACAAATCTAAAAATCCACAGAACAGCCTTTCATTTACATGCATATATTTAAAGATTAAATGATGCAAGATTAAACATTGGCCTATGGTGCTCCGCCCTTTCTGGAATCCCGCCTGCTCAGGGTGGAGTACCCTAAATTCCGTTAACCACAATGACAATCTTGTCAACAAAAACTTGGAGTAAAGTTTACTGATTACTCCCAATAAACTAATTGGCTGGTAGTTCGCTGGATCTGATTTAAGGCCCTTTTTATACACCGGAATAACCACCGCCTCGCCCCAATCTGCTGGCACTATTTATTTATTTTTATTTATTTATTTAATATATTTATACCTTGCCCCTCCTGCAAACAGTTCGGGGCAGCTAACAAATCTCATATAAAACAATATTTAAAATATTTAAAAGATCATAAAAATCTCAACAATGAAAACAGGGAAAGACAAGATTATAACAAAAAATAAGGAAGGGTAGGGGGATAAAAACCCACTAACCCACCCTCCCACCCTCCCCAAAGGCCTGGGCGAACAGCCAGGTTTTACAAGCTCGCCGGAATGTTAAGAGGCTTGGTGCCAGGCGAGCTTCCTCCAGGAGGGAATTCCAAAGACGCGGCCTGACCACCAAGAATGCCCTCTCCATTGTGGCCCCCCAAATAACACGGGGGACCTCCAAGAAGGCACCCCTGGCAGACCAAAGGAGCTGCTCTGGGGTGCAGAGGGTGAGGCAATCCCTGAGGTATGAGGGACTGAGACTGTGAAGGGCCTTATAGATTAATACTAATACCTTGAACCTGGCTCGGCACGCTATTGGCAACCAGTGCAGAGCCAGGAGCACAGGTGTTATGTGGTCCCGGCGACCCGTCCCCGAAAGGAGGGGGGCCGCAGCATTCTGCACTAACTGAAGCCTCCAAACCAGGAACAAGGGCAGCCTCACGTAGAACACGTTGCAGTAGTCCAGCCTCGAGGTGATGAAGGCATGGACGAGGGAGGCCAGGTCCGAGCCAGAGACATATGAACACAACCTCCGCACCAGGTACAACTGGAGGAAGGCAGCCTTTTCCACCTCCTCTACCTGCTGCTCCAGGCGGAGATCCGCGTCCAGCACCACCCCCAGACTCCGGACCTGTTAAGCTACAGGAGGGCAAACCCCCCCAATCAGGGGGGCCGACACCTCCCTCACTCTGCCCACTACCATCACCTCCATCTTATCAGGGTTGAGCTTCAGTGTGCTCTGCCACATCCATTTTGCCATGGCCTCCAAACACTGGGATAGCAACGAGATAGCAGGGTCTGGGTCAGCTGAAAAATAGAGGTACAGCTGAGTATCATCAGCATATTGGTGAAAACGCACCCCGAACCCTCTCACGATCTCCCCCAAGGGCTGCATATAGACATTAAATAATAACAGAGACAGAATAGAACCCTGCGGAATGCCGCAGGACAAAGCACGGGGACAAGATGTTTCAGCTCCCAGCACTACCGGCTGGCTTCTCCCTGAGAGGAATGAGCGGAACCATTCAAGAACGGTCCTGTCCAGCTCCCCCAGGTCACGCAGCTGTCTCAACAACAGCCCATGGTCCACGGTGTCAAAAACGGCCGAGAGATCTAGCAGGACAAGAAATGTCCTTTTCCCATATTGTTTATAGTCGTAAACAGGGCAGCCAAATAGGGGACCCACCAGTCCCCTGAAGCTTTAATAAATTCTATTTTAATTAAATCCGCTCCTGGGGCTTTATTATTTTTAAAGGAGTCTATAATGGCCACTACCTCCTGCTCAGTAACTGGCGGCCAGCTACACGGGCTAACCTCTAGATTAAAAGATAAGGTATGGGATTCTGACCACCCCTGGTATAGTTGGGTAAAATGATCCTCCCAAGTAGTATGGGGAATCAGGAATATAGCAATCTTCCTCTCCAGATGTATATTAGGGTTTATGGCCCTGGTTACTATAGACCAGAATTTCCTTGAATTCTTTGTTTTCCCAGCCTCCAGCAGGTCCCCCCATCTTTTAAGTACATACTCATGCTTACTTTCTTTAATTAGTCACCTGTATTGTTGTCTTTGAATAAAGAATAGAGCCGGAAAAGCTTTGAGGTACCCCTTTCGGTAGGTATTATAAATAGCCCTTAGAGACCTCCTGGCCCTTCTACAGTTGGCAGTAAACCAACCCTGATGCCTGGAATCCCTTCTCACTGATATCGTAGAAGATTCCTTCAAAAGGGCTTGAAGAAACGACATCAACCTTGCATAATCAGCTATAATCTGATCTCCCGGGCCTAAGGCCAAAGCAGTGGACCTGATAGCTAGGCACTGGTCGGAGTTTAATATTGTTTGAAGTTGTTGAAGCAGGGTCATAGACCATCGTTTTGGATTATGAGTCTCTACAAATCCTGTATGGTCTACTACTGCTTCCAAGTTCTTTCTTAAGCCTAAATTGCGAGATGTTACATTTAGCTGTATCATCAGGGGACAGTGGTCACTCAAGGTATATGTTCCTACATAGAAATCTGCCAGATATGGCAATGCTAAAAAGTTTATAATGGCATAATCTATAACACTACTACCGAATGAACTAAGGTACATGAATTCCGCAGGGCAATCCCTATACCATGAGCCATTTAAAATTAACACATTTTGGGCAGAAACTAGCCCCCCTAAGTTTGAGCCCCGATGTATTTATCCCCTGATCCTTTGATCGCCTAATCATAAATTTGGGGTCGGAAATGTCAAAGTTAACATCAAAAACTCTACCAGAGCCATATTGTGCCAGAGCCTCATCATTACATCCAAGTCTAGCATTCAAATCACCTGCAATTAAAATCAGCCCTGTTGGGAATCTCAGTTGTAAGTCTGTAATATAAGATTCCAACTTAGCCCAAACTCTTTTGTCGGAGGTGGTAGCATACATCGGTGGAATATACACTGAAAGTATTATCAAAGTGCACACCTCAAATTTCATAATCAAACCTTGGGCAAATGGTGGTAAAGCCAATTCAAACAGGACTGCTTCTTTCAGTTTATTATCAATCAACAGGTAATACCACTAATCGAACGGCCTCTGGCCTTATATGACATTGCTGGGAGTGAATAAGATCTATAACCCTCCAATTCCACGGGGGATTTTGCCTACGTTTCTTGGAGAATTATAGCAAACGTTTTGAGATAATCAATAAACCTGGGGTCCCCCTTATGCCCAACCTGCAATATTCCATGAACATATAGTAATAGTGTCCAGATCCTGGTACTCAATCCTTCAGGCCAGATCTAAAGTTTGCTTATCGTTCTGTATGTTATTTGTTACTAACTGCTGAACAGCAGCTACTGACAGGTCACTTAAGACTCCCTCCCCTTGATTGTTTTGCAGATTGCTAAACTCTAGCAAATCCTGGGGGAGGCTATTTGGACTAATGGATACAACGGGGAACGAAATCAAATCAACTTGAGCAGGTACTTTAATATCCGAATTAATGAGTAGGGGAATCGGAGCTGGGACAATACCCAGCTTAACCTCAACTTCTTTGGTAGTCATTACATCAGGAACTGAGGGTTAGACTGCCATTGCTGCTTCTTCGGGCAAAGCAATATCTAGCAGCCGAGAGTTTATTGGCTTCATAAAATTCTTTATACCCTTAAGGGCCTGTTGTGGGGGATCCTTTTTACCTTTCCCCCAGAAGGGGTGATACACACTCCTTTGGGGTCTGTTTAGCTCTTAGGTCCCTACTATCCATACCCCCAGATGCCTCAGCCTTTGGTATTAACGGTTTAACAACTGAATTCACAAACACTTCCCCCAATCTCACTCCCCAAGCTTGAAATAAATCACAGTGATTTAAAATATCCTCAGCCAGATTCTGACTACGAAAATGAATTACCAAACTCTGAAGATAATTGGGGGTCGGTAATACCTGAAAAAATGCTATTTGCCATAAGGGAACCGGCATTCTAAGCATATCTTGGAGAAGTTTCTGGATAGTAAACTTGGAAGTACAAGCTGGAAAAAGACCATTAGGAAGCGGGGAAATGCAAAAAGAAATTGCTTTACGGTTGGTAACCAAAGTGGTATTAGTGCTGGCAAGTTTACTAGTAGGACGAGAAGGGTCCATTCTTTTATTAGCCATAGGAAAAATTTGCGTGGCAATTGTCTTAGCTGATCTCAGTGGCAAGTCAGGGTTTTCACCCTGTGAGATATGCTGGAGTTGAGACAAATAGCCCACCTTACCCCCTCTAATTTTGGCCACAAACTCTGTTAAAATCCGAAATTGGTGTTTCTGAGATTCTAACAATGATAAAACTCCAGCAAGTTGGTTAATTAATTTTTAAACTAGATCCCCTATTAAAAAACACTGCCTACCCAAGATATCATAGGAATCTAACTCAGATTTGTCTAAAATTGGACTCTCAATGAGAGATTCATCTGTAGGATAAGAAGTTAAAGAATCTGGGAAGCTAATATCTACCCCCTTAGGAGGAGTTTTATCTTTTACCCGCTTCCTTATAGCTCCTGAGTACTCCCATGTGGCCCCTGCTTACCATTAGACAACGGTATCATATAAGAATCTAATTTGGGTTGCTTTGAATGAGATGAATCTCCATGGAGGGCAGAACATGGTCTGCGCCTTTTACGCATCATATCAGGAGATGAAATTCTAAATACCCACTGTACTGAATATTCCTAAATATGATAATTATCCTAGAACAGGCAACAAAAGCAAAAAGTGAGTACGGCTGGAACACAAATCACTGTCCGGTAAAAACAGACTAAATCCAGCCCCCAGCAGCCACCGGATTCAACTAGAACAATGATATGTTCTCATACAAATCTGAAGAAAGAACATCCTCAAACTTCTATAAATAATTCAAAACCAAGAAAAATTCTAAGTCTACAAAGTAGTCTGCGAGCAAATTACCGGTCTACATCTCAAGGGAAATGTTAGTAGAGACAAATTCCAACCATCAGGCACTCCCACACGTTAGTAAGACCAGTCACAGTCTGCGACTGGGACCAAGGATCAAATTGGGACGGAGCAAAGCACCCCTCGCCCCAGCCGGCGCACAAGGCCGCGCACACAAGGCCGTGCCCTTGCGCACACAGCCCTTAGGTGCACCGCCTGCAGCGCACACCCACGGCGCTGCCATCAGCGTGGGTTCCTTTATGGGGCAAACCTGGAAGTAGCGTTGGCGCCCAGGGCTCCAAGTAGGTTCCAGCCCAGTCTCCCTCAGCTGCGCCATCTGCCGAAGCGGGGCCCCCTGGTCCTGGATGGGTCCTCCCAGGGATCAAATAGGGCACCCTCTGTAACCTCACATTAAGAAAACCAAAGTAACATCATGCATTTATGAAGATGCCGCTAGTCATCCCTCTTTGGGGGTGCTAGGGATTGCAACTAGGAAGGCCCCGGCAGGCACGTGAAAATCCTGCCCCCCCTGGGGTGCTTGGGATGGCAATGGAGAGACCCTGGCTGGCACGTGCAAATCCTGCCCTCCCTGGGGTGCTTGGGATGGCAATGGAAAGACCCTGGCTGGCACGTGCAAACCCTGCCCTCCTTGGGGTGCTAGGGATTGCAACTAGGAAGGCTCTGGCTTGTCGTGCAAATTCTGCCCTCCTTGTGGTGTTAGTAGCGATGGCAAGGGGAGATGTGACTCTGGCCGGCACGTGCAAACCCTGCCCTCCTTGGGGTGCTAGGGGATGCTAGGGATTGCAACTAGAAAGGTCCTGGCTGGCACGTGCAAATCCTGCCCTCCTTGGGGTGCTAGTAGCGATGGCAACGGGAGATGTGACCCTGGCTGGCACGTGCAAATCCTGTCCTTCTTTGGGTGCTGAGGAGGGATGAGACCCTTGCTGGCACGTGCAAACCCTGTCCTCCTTGGGGTGCTAGGGATGGCAACTAGAAAGGCCCTGGCTGGCACATGCAAATCCTGCCCTCCATGGGTTGCTTGGGATTGCAACTAAAAAGGCCCTGGCTGGCACGTGCAAATCCTACCCTCCTTGGGGTGCTAGGGATGGCAATGGGAGATGTGACACTGGTTGGAAAGACCCTGCCCTTATTTGGGGGTGCATAGGGAATGGGATGGCAACTGGAGAGTAGAGAAACTTGCTAGCCTGGCACTTATTTGGGTGGGGGTGCTGCTCGTGCCAGAGCTGCCCACACTACAGTACCCTCTCTCTCTGTGGCAGACATCCGCTGCTACCCACTGATGCCCACTGTTTGTGCCAGACTGATGCCCACCACCCACCCACACACCAGTGAGCTCACTCTAATGGATAGAGCCTTTCTTGTCCTCAAAGTAAAAAAAAAGTTTACAAACCTGGCAGCACCTCCTGAGCCCACCGCTTGCTCCTCATCCGGGGAGCTGAGCACCACCACTGGAGATCTAGGGGCAGCGACCTCTTCCTCTTCCTCCTCTTTGAGTGGAAAGTTGGCCCCCAGCTGGGGAATCAGCACTGCAGCCTTCTTCATTTTTAATTTTTTTAATTTATTTATTTATTTTAAATCACGCAGCCAAAACACACAGTCACCCACCACACACCAACACTGAACACTCACCAACCAGCCAAACAACACAGCCAAACCCAACCCAAACAGCCAAAACACACAAAACAAACAGCCACCCAGCCAAACACACACTCTCTCGACACACAGCTCCATACACACTCGAATTTCCGGTTTCCGGCACGATCACAGCTTCACGTGCTCTTGTGATACTTTTTCCGAATGCCCGAACTGAACCGAACTTGACCGAACTGAATGGCCAAACCCGAACTCGGCAAACGACCCGAACGCCCAAACCAAATGCCCAAACCAAACACAACCGGACCTGAACCGCAATCTGTTCCCTATGAATTAATAAACAACTTTGTTTCAGGTGAATTTGACCTGAAAGTATTTATAGACTTTTTTTCCCATTAAGCACAAGAAGACATCTAATGATCTAACTTGTTATCTAATACTAGTACATGTAGAATACTCAGTGACCTTTCACATCTGTCTACTGGATCACACTATGTAATTTTCCAGCAACTTTTCTGACATACGTGAGGAGAGGACTGCATAAGAATTCAACTATGCTATTGACCAGTGATACTCAAACTTTAATAAATGTACCCTCCCTCACTCAGAATCTCTTCCCTGTAATTAAGTTAAGCCTGTGTACCTGCATTTTCTCAACCTCATGAATATATCCTTGTCTCTCCTGATGTTCACCGCTCCTTTGCCTCCATCTTCCTTATCTCTCTTAGATTGTAAGCTTTAACTACTGATTGTACAGTGCCAGATACATCGCCGGCACTATATCATTAATGATTAATGACTGATTAATGATTAATGATAATAAGAGACAGAGTTAAGTCTCAAACATAAAAAAAGTTATTAAGGACTTTGATGTTCTCCAGGATAATGACAATGCTGTCCTTTACTACGAGGACTATAAGAATCACAACATAGGGTAATTTCAGACATGATGGGCCTTTCGGCCCACAACGCTGAACCCGGGATCCATCTCGGATCCCAGTCTGTGATCAGACCGGCTGTCCTTTAGACATGCCAGCCTGACTGAGGAGGGGAATCGGGGAGGGGCAGGGCTGAACGGCGCAATGTGTGTCCACTAAGCCCCGCCCCCCCTGCTCCTCAGCTGCCTGCCCTCGGGGAGATGGGTGGGCGCAGCAGCCTATCCGGCCACTGGGCCCGATCCCATACTGCGGTTGGAACCATGGTCTGGAACGGGGTGAGGCAACAGACGTTACCTTCGCCCCATTCCTGATCGTGGTTCAGCTAACCACGATTCTGAAGGTGAGGCTGGCCTCACCTCCAGAATCGTGGTTAGCTTTAAATCCTGCCAGGAATTCACCGTGGTGAACATCTGACAGGGCACAAACAGATATTGGCATGATCACAGCCACCACCCTGAATCCACTGTGATTCAGGGTGGTTGACTGTGATCTTGTAACATCTGAAATTACCCATAGGCTCTTTTCACACAGACACTCTAACACTGATAAAATGGGTGTTATATTTTATTATACATGTTGCAGTGCTGCAGGTGTGCTCTATGGGTGCCCAGCAACATGTATAATAAAATTTAACACCCATTTTATCAGTGTTAGAGTGTCTGTGTGAAAAGGGTCATTAGCATAAATTATTATAAAACATTGTTTATCAACAGGACTCAAACCAGTGAAGATCAGAAGGTTGATCAGTAATCATTATAGGGCACAACAGACTGTTTCCACAATATTTACTTATACCAATAGCCCTACTTTAACATGAGTGCTATTACATTAATTCAGAGTATGATACATGAGGTAAGGGTTTGCAGGAATGGTCTTCAAACTACCTAGTCCAGAGTAGTCCCACTGATTTCAATGGGACCATTCCAGAGTAAGTAGTTTGAAGATTGCAGCCTAAATCCATAGTGTAACTTCAGATTTGTGCTTACAGATTTGAAGACAAACATTCTTTGATTTCAGTGGGTGGTATGTTGCATACAAAACAACAGAGAATGTTATTTACACTTCCAATCAAGTCAGTTATAATTATCTGTCTTTAAAGAAAAACCAGAAGTCTCTGGCCTGCAATTGCAATATTCATAGCTCCCCACCCCCCCACAATCACATTTCATGTTGTCAGGGCTCTCTTTCAAACAGATCATCTTGCAAGGCCTAAGCACATAGCAGCTAATTTATAATATATATTGAATACAAAACAGTATACACAAAATCCCATGACTAGAACCTGCCAGACAATTTGAAAAGATTGGCATCCTACCTAAAAATACAGAAACAATAAACAAAAAACATAATATGGGATTTGTGTACCATTAACCCTTTCTTGATTAATTATAAAGTAGATCTTAATCTGTTTATGTGGGTTATTAGCTTTATATTATGTTTTATATACTTTTCCTACTAAAAAGGCGAGCCATCTGAGGTTAAATCCCGACAAGATGAAGATGATGTTCGTGGAGAAGGCCGGGGGAGTGGTGGCTCCCATCGTTGATGGGATCCATCCTGCCCTGCTATCTCAGGTTGGAATCTTGGGGGCTCCTGGACCTGTAGCTCTGCCTGGATGCTCAGGTGGCGGCTGTGGTGAAAGGAGCTTTTTGACAATTACATCTGGTGCGTCGGCTTCAGAACCTAGCCATGATCGTCCATGCTTTTATTAACTCGAGATTGGACTACTGTAACGCACTCTACATGGGGCTACCCTTGGTGCTGGTTTGGAGGCTGCAGCTGGTGCAGAATGTGGTGACTCATCTCCTAACGGGGACAGGCCGACACAAGCACATTACACCAGTGCTTCGCTTTCTGCACTGGCTGCCTATAGTCTTCCTGGCCCAATTCAAGGTGTTGGTGTTGACCTTTAAAGCCCTGAACAGCCTGGGCCCTGCCTACCTGCGGGACCGCCTCACCCTCCAGGTTCTGGATCGGCCCCTGCGGTCGTCCAGGGACGTCCTCCTTGAGGTCCTCTGGGTTTCTCGGGTGTTGACCTTGCGGAGGGCATTCTCTGTGGCCATGCCATGGTTGTGGAACTCCCTCCCATTGGAGGTCCGCCTGGTTACCGACCTCCCCTCTTTCCGTAGACAATGTAAGACCTGGCTGTTCTGCCATGCTTTTTCTGAGGGAGAGGGGGTGGGTGGGTAGGGTTACGGTGGGGGGAATACTGCATTTTTATACTGTGCTTTAATAGTGTTTTAAATTGTATGATTGTTGTTTTGAATTGTTTTAATATGTTGTTAGCCGCCCCGAGATGCTTTTAGCAGGAGGGGGTGGCATACAAATTTTATTATAAATAAATAAATAAATAAATAAAAAATATTTTACATATTTTTTTATACAAGGGTTGAGGTCCTTATAATGTGCATGTTATCAGAGTTCAACAAGTGAATTTAATGAACAATGGGCATTTTTACACACACATTAAAGTTCCGGATTTTTCAATCTTCTGGGTTTACAAGTCCACAAGTAAGTTCCGGATTAATTTTTCACACACACACTGTCCTGAGGCAGTTCCTGAATGCATTCTTCACACAAACACTGCCCTGAGGCAGCCTAAAGTAGTCGCAGCTGTAGATGTTACAGTCTGCCATGGAAACCAAGTGACAACAGCTGCCTGAAGCAAAGCAGTTTACCAGGAAAACTTTTTAAACACAAAAGTTCTGGGAGAAGTTCTACGCAGAAGTTCAAAGATCCGGATGTTTAAGATCTGGGTGAGTGATTTAGACACACAGAAAATTCAGGATGTAACAGCAAACATCCAGGAGAAATGTGTGTGTAAAAACACCCATCATGAATGTGGGCTGTTTGATGGCTTTTTTGAAATAAGTTGGTTGGTGACAACATGGATTGCAGCCAAACACCCTCATTAGCTCTTATATGCTATGAACAGTATTGGTGGTTCTATACTTGGCTGGGAAAGCTATAGGGAGGCGTTACAGGAAGTTGTGTCAGTTGATGATTCATGAAGTGGCATTCTTCTCTCTGAGTCAATAGTAAATTGCTGCCAGATTGGTATTAGGGGCACTGTGCTGTTGGAGGTCCAGCAGATTGGGAGAAAACCTAGGTCCTAACCACTAATGGCTACTAAAGATCCCATAACTAGAGTTGTGCATCCATAATGTTTTCTATTAGTTATGAAAACAGACAAATAAACAAACAATTATTGTTTTGGTTTTAAAATAAAAAATTAAAAACGTTCCATGTATGCACAAATGGCTACCTGGACTGTTCTGTGCATGCACACGCTTGTCCAAAATAGTGGGTGATTTCAGAAGTGACGCGTTCCAATTCACCACAGTGAATCCTACCCTGGTGTGAACGGATTCACCGCGGGCTGTGGTGACACGTGCGGCCCCAACAGAAGTGACAGGATCGTGACCACCGCCCAGGGGCAACCAGAGAGAATATGGGCTGGGGGAACACAACAGAGGGTGAAAACAGACATGACGCTAACCACCCTTTAACCACCCTTGGTGTTTATTTATGCATGTTGCAGGGCGGCATAGGGCACCAATACAGCCCTGCAACATGCATAAATAACCACCAAGGGTGGTTAAAAGGTGGTTAGTGTCATGTCTGTTTTCACCCAGACATGCAGTGGAGATGTGGACCGTGGTTCGAGCCCCAGAATGCACCGCGGCTGGGGTCAATTCCTTCCACTGCGGTTGCGGGTTTCCGTTCAGAAGTTACTTTTCATTCACCCCTGCCATGGTGATTATTCACCATTCTTCTGGAACTCCTCCCGCCCCAACCTCACGAAGCATGGTCAGCTTCACCGCGGGCCGCGTTTGACTGTGGGGAACATCTGAATGTGAGCAAACAGACATGCATGGCGCTTTCACACACACACACCCCGCATTTGACTGAGGTTGACTGTGGTGGACATTCACCACGTCACTTCTGAAACCCAGTGTTAGTCGTGCCGGTGCCATTTTTGAAAAGGAGAACAGTCACAGGGTGATTTCAGAAGTGACACCTTCCAGTTCACCACAGTGAATCCCACCCCGGTGTGAACAGATTCACCGCGGGCTGTGGTGACACGCGCGGCCCCAACAGAAGTGACAGGATCGTGACCACTGCCTGGGGGCAATCAGAGAGAACATGGGCCGGGGGAACACAACAGACATGCAGTGGAGACGTGGACCGCGGTTCGAGCCCCAGAATGCACCGCGGCTGGGGTCAGTTCCTTCCACCGCGGCTGTGGGTTTCCGTTCAGAAGTTACTTTTCATTCACCCCTGCCATGATGACCATTCACCACACTTCTGGACCTCCTCCCACCCTGACCTCACAAAGCGTGGTTAGCTTCATCCCGGGCCACGTTTGACTGTGGTGAATATCTGGATGCAAGCAAACAGACATGCCCTGCGCTTTCACCACCACCCGCATTTGACTGAGGTTGAGTGTGGTGGACATTCACCACGTCACTTCTGAAATCACCCAGTGTGGCCATTTTTGTCCTGTGATCTTTAAAAAAATAATAAATAAAAAATAATAAATAAAAAAAATCACTGTGCATGCGCAAATGGCTGCTGGACTATTCTATGAATGCACATCTCTGCACTGTGCAGACCAGCTGCCCTTTTCCAAAATGGCACCAATGCTGCTGGCACTATTTTGGAAAAGGGCTGTTTGTGCACAGAATGGCCCGGTGGCCATTTTGCGCATGTGTAGTGATTATTATTTTTTTAAAGGTAAAGTTTTAATTAAACAAACAAACAAACAAACAAACCTGAAAATGGTAGTCATTTACGAAAACCTCAAAAAACGAAGGGTTTTTTGTAAATAAAAATGAAAATGGTAGGGGTGCCTTCTGCACATCCATACCCATGATACTACTTATAAAAACATTAACAATTATTTATTTATTTATTGGCAGTATTTATATACCACCCCCTCATGCCCAGTGGCAGCTTGGGGTGGTGCACTACATATAAAATACAAAATATAAAAAATATAAAATACAATATAATATCATGTGTTACTTAAAACCATAAAAAAGAAACAAGACCTGAGAAAAAGATCAAAACTCCTACCCACAAGAAGAAGAAGAAAAAACAAACAAACCACCCACTACCCGTCCCCCTCCAACAAATGCCTGACAAAACAGCCAGGTCTTACATTCTTTACTGAAGGAGGGGAGATTCAGAGAGAGATGAATCTCTTCTGGGAGAGAGTTCCATAGCCCCGGCGTGGGCACGGAGAACGCCCTTTCAAATGTCGCCACCCGGGAAACCCTGAGGACCTGCAAGAGAGTGCCCCCGGCTGACCACAGGGGTTGATCCAGGACATGAGGGATGAGGTGGTCTCACAGATATGTGGGGCCATATAGGGTTTTAAAGGTATAGGGATTTAAAGGTAATAATCTGCTGGACAAATTCCAGCTGTCTAAATTCCCTGCTCAGGCTAAGACTTGTCCTTGTGTGAAACAATGTGTTTGTTTCTGTGGAATAGTCTGCTGCTTTTTGTGTTGTACTAGGGCTGAAACGACAATCAAAATGATTGATTGTCACAAGAATCTTGCAAGAATCGAGAACTGACAGTGAGCTCTTGAGATGATTTTGTTAACAGTTCGAGATCTCGCAAGTTATGTTGGGGAAAAAATCTCGACCCTCCGCCTGTACTTGCAAAAAAAGAAAAAGGACCCCTTTTACTTGCTAGTCTGCGCCTCTCCGAGTCCAAGGGGACTGCTGTAGACACTGGGGGTAATTTCAGACATTACGAAATGCCTTTCACCACAGTGGATCACAGTAGATCTCTTGTGGTGGCAGCGTTCCCATGAACGT
>QEPC01011110.1:342654-359371 GCA_003113815.1 Sphenodon punctatus | reverse complement strand
GCCCCAACAGAAGTGACAGGATCGTGACCACTGCCTGGGGGCAATCAGAGAGAACATGGGCCGGGGGAACACAACAGACATGCAGTGGAGACGTGGACCGCGGTTCGAGCCCCAGAATGCACCGCGGCTGGGGTCAGTTCCTTCCACCGCGGCTGTGGGTTTCCGTTCAGAAGTTACTTTTCATTCACCCCTGCCATGATGACCATTCACCACACTTCTGGACCTCCTCCCACCCTGACCTCACAAAGCGTGGTTAGCTTCATCCCGGGCCACGTTTGACTGTGGTGAATATCTGGATGCAAGCAAACAGACATGCCCAGCGCTTTCACCACCACCCGCATTTGACTGAGGTTGAGTGTGGTGGACATTCACCACGTCACTTCTGAAATCACCCAGTGTGGCCATTTTTGTCCTGTGATCTTTAAAAAAATAATAAATAAAAAATAATAAATAAAAAAAATCACTGTGCATGCGCAAATGGCTGCTGGACTATTCTATGAATGCACATCTCTGCACTGTGCAGACCAGCTGCCCTTTTCCAAAATGGCACCAATGCTGCTGGCACTATTTTGGAAAAGGGCTGTTTGTGCACAGAATGGCCCGGTGGCCATTTTGCGCATGTGTAGTGATTATTATTTTTTTAAAGGTAAAGTTTTAATTAAACAAACAAACAAACAAACAAACCTGAAAATGGTAGTCATTTACGAAAACCTCAAAAAACGAAGGGTTTTTTGTAAATAAAAATGAAAATGGTAGGGGTGCCTTCTGCACATCCATACCCATGATACTACTTATAAAAACATTAACAATTATTTATTTATTTATTGGCAGTATTTATATACCACCCCCTCATGCCCAGTGGCAGCTTGGGGTGGTGCACTACATATAAAATACAAAATATAAAAAATATAAAATACAATATAATATCATGTGTTACTTAAAACCATAAAAAAGAAACAAGACCTGAGAAAAAGATCAAAACTCCTACCCACAAGAAGAAGAAGAAAAAACAAACAAACCACCCACTACCCGTCCCCCTCCAACAAATGCCTGACAAAACAGCCAGGTCTTACATTCTTTACTGAAGGAGGGGAGATTCAGAGAGAGATGAATCTCTTCTGGGAGAGAGTTCCATAGCCCCGGCGTGGGCACGGAGAACGCCCTTTCAAATGTCGCCACCCGGGAAACCCTGAGGACCTGCAAGAGAGTGCCCCCGGCTGACCACAGGGGTTGATCCAGGACATGAGGGATGAGGTGGTCTCACAGATATGTGGGGCCATATAGGGTTTTAAAGGTATAGGGATTTAAAGGTAATAATATGCTGGACAAATTCCAGCTGTCTAAATTCCCTGCTCAGGCTAAGACTTGTCCTTGTGTGAAACAATGTGTTTGTTTCTGTGGAATAGTCTGCTGCTTTTTGTGTTGTACTAGGGCTGAAACGACAATCAAAATGATTGATTGTCACAAGAATCTTGCAAGAATCGAGAACTGACAGTGAGCTCTTGAGATGATTTTGTTAACAGTTCGAGATCTCGCAAGTTATGTTGGGGAAAAAATCTCGACCCTCCGCCTGTACTTGCAAAAAAAGAAAAAGGACCCCTTTTACTTGCTAGTCTGCGCCTCTCCGAGTCCAAGGGAACTGCTGTAGACACTGGGGGTAATTTCAGACATTACGAAATGCCTTTCACCACAGTGGATCACAGTAGATCTCTTGTGGTGGCAGCGTTCCCATGAACGTCTGTTTGACCCCTGCCAGATGTTCACCACAGTGAATCTCTGGCGGGGGGTCATAGCTAACCACGGTTCTTGACCTCTGGCCGGCCGGAGGTCAAGAACCATGGTTAGCTTGGCCACAAAACGGAAAGGGGCAAAAGTAACGTCAGTTACCTTGCCCTGGTCCGGAATTGTGCCATGAACCACGGTATGGGATCGGGCACAGCGGCCTCATTGGCCACTATACCCGCCCATCTCCCCGTGAGTGAGCGGCTGAGGGAGTGCGGGGGGGGGGGCTGTGCGGCCACATGTCGTGCCACCCTGCCCTCTCCCCGATTCCACACAGTGATGGAGCCGGCACATCTGAAGGACGGCTGGCTTCATCACAGACTGGGATCTGAGAGAGATTCCAGTCTGGGGTTAAGTGTGGCGTGCCTCTGAGCCCATCACAACTGAAAATACCCTGGGTTTCTGTGCTGGATTTCTCCTTGCTTGGCAAGAAGCATCAGCACCATTTTGGAAAAGGGCTGCACATGCTCAGAACAGCCATGGTGGTCATTTTGAGCACGCGCGGTGATTTTTAATTTAAATTTTTTTTTTTCTTCCTTGGAGGCTTCCCCCATCCCCATACAGAAAAACCAAGAAGAGAGAGATTCAGCTTTGAGACCCAGCACCTAGAGAAGTCCCCCTGGACTTTGAGAAGCAGCCAGATGAGTAAAAGGGACTTCTTCTTCTTTTTTTGCAAGTGCGGAGGGGGGGGAGGGGACTTTTCTCAAGATTCTCATATTTTCTCTGTGAGAATCCAAGCAATTCTCATTTGCAAGAATGAGCCGAGAACCCCGATTCTCATACAGAAAAGGGGGAATGCAAGAATCAAGTTTCAGTACATTAGAGGTGGTTGCATTTCAGTGACAGAGAAAGTTATTTTTCCCTATATATATGAAAAGGGACCTGTATGGGAATGCAATTCAAGCCTACGTAACCTATTGAAAACTTGGATAGAACTATGTAAAGTCTGTGTGTGTGTGCATGTGTGTGTGCGTGTGTCTGTGTGTATGTGTATGTGTGTATATATAGAGAGAGCGGAATTCTTAGGTAGCCATATATATTTGGCTACCTAAGAATTTTGCAGTTGTCAGCCATCACCAATTCACAATAACACAGAGTTCAGATTTCAGCTCTACTTGATAAAAGCTCCAGCCCTTACCATTTGAGACAAAAAAAGAGAGTCTCTAGTAGCTGTTATCAGTAAGGAACTATGACATACATGAATAACATAATCCTCAAGCTGTTAAGAGTACCCCTTACTGCCTATTCAAGTCCCATTGAAATGAACTCATGTTGGCATGAGGTGGTGATTGAAAACTTTTTGTCTCTGTCAACTAATTTTGAGATTCCAGTCTAATCATGTGACCTCAGATAACAACAAAGACATGCAGAGTATATCTGTTATCAGTTGGGATCACAACCTCATCTGCAGATGGTGGGAAAGCACTTGGGGTCCCCACCAACAGTTTGGGAACCTCTGCATTTGAGGCTAACTCTGCCATGAATCTGATTGATTTTATTTCTTGAGGAAAGTGATACATATGCATACGAATCATCTGATTATGACATTATCATGATCTCTGATGTCAATAAATAAAAACATGTCATTCAGAAGGTATCCCCCAATTTTTTAAAAAAAGTTTACAGATTCACTTATGACACACAACATCAGGATCCTTAACAAATGAGACATTAGCCCACATAAGCCCACACCAGGTGGGTGTCCACCTGCCCGTTTATTGGGTGTTCTCCCCCACCCATCAGACCCACAGCCCCCACTCACGGCATGGTCTTGGAGAATGTGGAGCCCACTGTGCAGGTGAATACGGGCTAATGTGGACTAATACAGCTGTACCTCTCCTTTTCAACTGACCCAGACCTGGCTGTCTCATGGCTATCCCAGTGTCTGGAGGCCATGGCGGAATGGATGTGGCAGAGCAGATTGAAGCTCAACCCCGATAAGACGGAGGTGATGTTGGTGGGGAGAGCGAGGGAGGTAGTGGCCCCCCTGATTGGGGGAGTTTGTCCTCCTATAGCTTAGCAGGTCCAGAGTCTGGGGGTGATACTGGACGTGGACCTGCGCCTGGAGCAGCAGGTGGAGGCAGTCGCTAAGGCTGCCTTCCGTCAGCTACATCTGGTGCGTAGGCTCTGTCCATTCGTCTCCGGTCCGGACCTGGCCTCCCTCATCCATGCCTTCATCACCTCGAGGCTGGACTACTGCAACGCGCTCTACGTGGGGCTTTCCTTGTTCCTGGTTTGGAGGCTGCAGCTAGTGCAGAATGCGGCGGCCCGTCTCCTTATGGGGACGGGTCGTCGGGAGCATATTACACCGGTGCTCCAGACTCTGCACTGGCTGCCAATAGCGTGCCGAGCCAGGTTTAAGGTTTTGGTGTTGATCTATAAGGCCCTTCACGGTCTGGGCCCTTCGTACCTCAGGGACCGCCTCACCCTCCGTGCCCCAGAGCGGCTCCTGCGGTCGACTGGGGATGTCTTCCTGGAGGTCCCCCGCGTAAAGCGGGGGGCCACAATGGAGAGGGCATTCTCGGTGGCTGGGCCGTGTATTTGGAACTCCCTTCCGGAGGAAGCTCGCCTGGCCCCAAGCCTATTGTCATTCCGGCGGTGTTGTAAAACCTGGCTGTTGCCCAGGCCTTTGGGGGTGGGGGGTGGGTTAGGGTTATTGTTTCTTTGCCCCTATCCTGTTTTACTGTTTTAATTTCCGGGGCCCTGTTTTAAACATTTTTATAGTTGATTATTTTAAATTGTTTTATATTGTTTTTATGTATTTATATTGCTGGAAGCCACCCCGAGCTGTTCACAGGACGGACGGGGTACAAATGATAGTAATAAATAAATAAATAATATGTGCCTATGGGTATTTTCAGACGTGACAGGGCCAGTATTGGCCCCGTCACGGAATCACCCATTGATCCCCCGCTGGGATCAAAACGGCTGTCAAACAGATGTGCTGGCTGATCCCGGTGGGGAATCGGGGGAGGGGCCGTGCGGCTCAACATGTGGTCGCACAGCCCTGCCCCCCCATGCTCCCCCGGCCGCCCACCCTCCGAGAGACGGGTGGGCACTGCGGCCAATGCGGCTGCCGGCCCCCCTGGGGCATTGACCACAGCCCGTAATCTCGCTGCTGATTCCGGGCCATGGTCAAGGGACAGATGAGACGGTCCCCTTGATTACGGGGGGGAATCACATTCAACACACAAACGGAGGTCCTGGCTGGAGATGGTCTGGCCAGCACCTCCGTTTGCATGTTGATTGTGATTTCCCCCCCATGATTCACGGGGGTGAACATCTGGCGGGGAGCTTCCATTCCCCCCAACAGACGTTACGGGACTACGATCACCATGTGGGTATTCATCGTGGTTCACCGTGATCTCGTAACATCTGAAAATACCCATAGTGTCCATGTCCCACCAATTAGGTTGGGAGCAGTAACTCTGCGCATCCAGGTCCACCAGCAGTATAGAGTTGTGGGTGAACCACTTTCAGCTCTGCTCTCGCTCTCACTGATGCTGCCAATGGGGGCTGCCCACAAGCACATGAAAGACACACTGGGGCCTGCCCATTTATTAATCTGGACATACAAACCATGTGAGTGGGGTCTGAGTGGGAGGCAGCACGGACTGAACCTGGACTGCAGTGGGCTAGCATCTTGTTAGTAACACCCTAAGTAAGTAAAGCTTCACTGTAGCATCTTCATTAGAAAAGAGTTAGAACAGATTTTCTTAGAAAGGCAGTGAATCATCCTATCACAAGATAAATTCACTGAAACCCTCTCAAGTAAGGACCAAATGTTGCTTTCAGTGGGAACTGGCATATTTTTGAGTGTGTTCCAAGCAAAGAATTTCTAACGTTATGCGGAATTTTGGCTCGGGGGAAGTTTATGTGACAGATGGTTAAAGAAATAGGGGCTGAAAGGGGGATTAAGGCATTCTTACAACAATACAAGGAACAATTTCTGTAGCCAGCCATGCATAGCTTTGCATATCTGTCTATTCTGTCAACAGAGTCAGTAACCTACTTCAGACAAAGAATAAATACTGGCTAAGAAAGTTGGTTTCAGGATTGCAAATTAAAATGAGCACTAGCAATTTCAAATGAAATTAACCAAGTGTTGCCAAAGGCATTCGCTAGTGGGTGTTGAATATTACCTGCCTTGTCTGTAGATTATTTATTGCCTTGCATAAAGCATGACGCCTTAAGTAATGAAATGATAATTATCTGATTATCTGACAGCACAGTAACCATTCCACTGTTTGATGTACCGGAACATGCCACAGGTTGTTCTTGTGTTGTGTTAATATACATAGTACACGCATGCCAATCAATCTTCCATAATTATAAGAACCTAAGCAGAGCCGAGTGACAGGAACGTATCACAAAGAAGTGCTATGCACCCTACATTGCTTGCCAACTGAACTCAGGATCCATTTCAAGAGTCCTCTTCCTCAGTTACAAAGCCTGGCTATCTCAGTCAGATTCCCTTTTCAGTCCTTATTATGTCTGTCAAGCTCAACAAGGTCCCTTCAGTTGTTAGATCTCAGGTTCCAGTATGTGAGTTGGAGGTAAATATTTATTAAATTTATTATACTGCTGTAGGAGTTTTGGCAAAACACAAAGATCATTACTTTTATTTTTATTTTATTTATTTATTTTCAGCATTTATTAGTCGCCCCATGTGCCTATGGCATCTCGGGGCAATGTACAGCTAAATAAAACATTCATAAAAACAATTTTAAAAAACATCACACAATTTAAAACATCACAAGGGTAGGAGAATAAATAAAAATAAAATAAATAAAATAAAATAAGGCCAGGAAAGAGCTAAAAGCCCTGTCCCCGCTGGGATCAAAATGGCACGGCCAACAGACGTGCCGGCTGATCCAGGTGGGAATCGGGGGAGGGGCTGCATGGCTCAATGTGCGGCTGCACAACCCCACCCCCCCATGCTCCCTAGGCCACCCGCCCTCTGGGAGATGGTCGGGCGCTGCGGCCAATGAAGCCCCAGCGCGTGCCTACCCACCCGCCCACCCCCCTGGGGCATTGACCATGGCCCGGAATCAGCGGCGGGCACAGCCACTGACTCCGGGTCGTGGTCAGGGGACAGACGTGACGACCCCGCAGATCACAGGCGGGAATCTCTTTGACCACGCAAACGGCCTTGGTCCAGGCAGGAGGGCCGTTTGCATGGTCAAAGAGATTCCTGCCCGTGATTCATGGGGGTGAACATCTGGCGGAAATCACGTTTTGTCCCAACAGAAGTTATGGTCCCTTGCTCACCATGTGGGTATTCACCGTGGTTGAGCGTGGGATTTTAACGTCTGAAAATACCCATAGCCAACATCAAAACAACCATGCCATTTAGCTCAGTGCTGAGGTGTCCCCACCCCTGTGCTCTCTGCTCTCAGCTCGGCACCCACTCAGCTTCACCCCAGCAGTATCTGTCCCAGTGGTGGGCTGAGGTGGGGTGGGCAGCCCAGGATCAGATAGGGCTGTGGGTGAGCTCCTCTGTAAGAAGTCTGTGACAAGCTCTAACTACAAAAACAAGGGTTTCCTATGGGAGAAGGTAGGGTCCAATGGAGTGAGGAAGGTGTTAAAAAGATTGCTATGGAGTGAAGGGAGTCTAGGCCTGCTACTTGGACCTACTGTGCTGAGATGTGTACATATACAGATTATGAGACCACCACTTTGTCGAGGAATTTGAGGTCAAAGTCGAAAAGACAAAGGGTGGGAGCAGGTTCAGAGGGAGGGGACAAAGACAGTAAAGATTTTGGAAAGCAAGTCTCATGAGGAAAGTTTGAAGGAACTGGGCATGTTTAGCCTAGTGAAGAGATGACTAAAGGGAGACATGTTAGCAGTCTTCAAATATTTAAAGGGCTGCCACCAAGAACAGAGGGTTGGACTAGAACAAATAAGGTCAAGTTACAGGAAGGTAGATTTGCAGAAAGTTGATTTCAATTAAATACTAGGGAAAACTTTCTAAAAGTAAGACCTGTGTAGAAATGGAACAAATGGCCAAGAGAGGTTGTAGACTCTCCATTGCTGGAGGTTTTGAAGTTGGACAGCCACCTGTTGGGAATATCGTAGCTGTCATCATCCTGTATCCAAGCAGACCTAGTCATTGGACTAGATGACCCTCCTATGGGAGAAGGTAGGACCCAATGGAGTGAAGAAGGTATTGCTATAGGCTACCCCCCCCAGACCTCCTCCCACACCTCTAGCTTGCTTTGCTCAGTCTCAGATGTTACACGTGCCTAAGGAAAGAACTCCATGTGGCTAAGAAAGCTTTCATATTCTCTCCAAGGCTGGCCTTGGGATTGGAGAGCTTGGGGTGTGGCTGAGCAGCAGGCCACACAAGAGTCACCTGTGCTGGGAGATTCTGAATGAGAAATGGCCCTGTTGCCACTCCAGAAGCTCCCAGGCACCTTAGCCTCTTCCATAATTGTCCAGAACATGGGGCCTCTGAAAATGTGGGCCAGATCGTAGGACCCTGGCACTTCTACACAGTTTCAATTTATTGAGTCAGCAGATTTTGCTATTTCTCAATACACAATTATAAAAATTTTAAAACAAAAGCAAGAACTTAAAACGCAGAAAGAAAGTTGCAAATATCTTCGATACACAACCAGTGTGATTGCCAAAAAAGCAGTTTACATTAATAACTTTCTGTTCTTCCGCTCCACCATCAATAAAAACATTGCTATAGCTTTAATTTGCGCCTCATCTGTTAAGCTTATCAGCTCTTCATACGTCTTCCTAGAGCCAGCGCTTCCTTCCTCCAACATCGGAAGAATCCAAAGCTCTCTATGTACCACATATTTGGGGCAGTCCAGGACTATATGAGCCAAAGTTTCCACCTCTAAGGAACAGGTCTTACAGACCCTTCTTACTCTTGGTATGCCCTCTCTCCTTCCTCTCACTTCTGCCGTTTCGAACAGATTGAAACGAAATAACATAAACATTTGCTTCAATCTGGGATCCTGGATCTTTCCCAGATATGGTTCTAATTTAACAGACAATTTAATTCTGGGGTAATATGCTGAGATCTTATTCTTACTCAAAAGTTCCAAATCTGTTTTTATAGCCCATTCTTTAATTCTCCCCTTAAGGTCCCGGATGGTCCCTGGCACCCCTGGATAAGGCCAGTTTTCACTCTTAGAAGTTGGTTCAATAAAAGATAGAGGAACTGTTTTGACTCCATCTAAATAAAAGTGTATAATGACATTAGTAACTTATGATTATCCAATCTTCCATCTTGTTACTGTTTCACTTTGTCCCTTCTGACTTGCTTTTATACATTGCTCTGTCTCCATTTCCCCCTTGATTCTTGTACCAATCATGAGAGATTACTACTGCCATCTTCTTATAGCCATCAGAAAATGTAGATTTGTAGGGACAGTTGGACTTAATCTTTCTGGTTTCTCTCTACAAATCTATAGTTTGGGATGCCACATTTTTTTAAGCATATGTAATCTCAGTTTTCTTCACTGCAGTTGCCTGACAATCAGAGGACGTAAGAAAAGCAAATCCCTGTTGCACCTGGAAATGATTTCTCTCTCTAGTCCAACATTTGCAATATATCGAACTAAACTGGTGATTATGATTGCTCATGTTCTTGTGCATACTTAAGATCCTGCTTAAACCAGGGGCAATCATAAGACAATATTATACATGCCATTGCTAGCTAGGGTGTGCTTTTAAATTAGCCAATTGTACTGTCACTGAGCTGAAATGAAAGAAAACATTTGAGAACCTTTGACAAGTGGAGAGCGCCATGTAAACATGCATATAAGGGCACTCAATATCTTGAGAAAGAATGCCAGATTTATATTCCAACAACATTATGAGTCACAATTACTGAAATATGCATGATGGATTAAGTCAGAATGCTTTCCAAACTGGCATTGCAATGTTTAACCATTCCAATACTGTTATGTTACCGATTGCCGCATCTGGGCAGACAGCAAGTTTTTGACAGAGATTATGATCCTCTTATGATCTACCAGACTGATCCTTTCCACCCACATGAGGGGACAGGCCATCTTTGCCATGGCATGCCAGGCAGAAAATGGGGGTTGGTTTCCTTAAGAAAACCCTGATACCCATCCTTCACTTTGCTTCCAGGGGTCATGACTCACAAGAGCAAAGGGGAAATGCGGAACTTAAGGGAAAGCCATAACTCGCTATCTCCTTTCCTGTGTGCCAGGAGTCTAACCCACACACCCTCATGGTTTTATTGCATGACTAAGTAAGAATGGGTCTCTGTTCACTGCTGTGAGCTCATGCTACATACCCTACTAGAGGCAACGGTAGTTTTTTTTCCCCTGCATGATCGGATAGGCTGGGGTAAAGCCTTCCTGTCTCTTGGTGTCTGATGAAGACTGCTCCATCCAGGGTAAAATGTAGCAACTTCCATATTTCTGTAAGACAAGTCAGAGCTGTCTAAAGTAAACAGCACGGCTGTTAAAAAAAAATCATCCATACATTTGTACAAGAGGAGGAGGATGGTTGGTGTGTGGGATTTGGCTCTAGCAAAAGTGCTGTAACTGTATACTGAGGAGGTAGAGTTTGCCACCCATCCATATATGCTATGGACAGAGCATATATCTCATTAATTGGGACGGGGACAGTAAGCCCTTCCTCCCCATTGCTATAGGCCTGTGCACAGGACTAATGGAGGTCTCGAAAGAGGATATAAAGAGTGCTTGCTAGAGGAGGAAGTGGAAGAAGCCTCAGGGAATCTTTGCTAAATAATGCACCTGGGCAAAAGACCCAAGGGATGGCCCTTTCCAGAGCCTATGGATTGCAAAGGGAGAAGGATAGCTTGCACTGGAGAAATTATTAGACACTAGATATTCCAAATGTGAGAAAATGTAATCAAATTGTGGTCAGAATTAAATCTACATTGTGGCATCCCACGGCTCTATAGTTAAGGTGGCTTGCACTCCTCGTTAAATCCACAAAAGTTCTACTTATTATAAAATCCAGATGATTTTCCAATCATTGTGAAATTTTGCAGGAAGGATTGCTTGGGTGAGGGGTAGACACTGTCCAAATTTCAGACAGCTCTGTTGAGACACAGCTGAGTTCTATGAGTTTGAAAATTGGTTTTTGCAACCACCTCCTGTTGACAGAGAAAACTGTGTTTAAGTGATATGTCTGGAGGTGTCGAGTAGGACTGAAACTTGGGTTCTGTTTTTACCTTGTTCTCGATGAGAATCCATGATCTCAGTTCATCCCGGGAACCGAGAACAAACTAAGAACTGGCAGTGTCTCACTGTGATTCTCAATGAGAAACAGTGAACTAAAAATAATAATAATTAATAATAATAATAAATAAAATAATTTTTAACTCACTGTGAGCTCCAGTGGCAGGAGGGTAGCTTGGCCTCAGTCCTGGTGGCAGGGCAGCCTCTGCTCAACTGGTGCTGAGTCCAGGAGCAGCTGAAAACTGCACAGCCAGCTTGTTAAATTCACTATGCCATGCTGGGAGCTCACGGGAGCTGAGGACCAGTCTGGCCCCGGCTAGGCAGTGCAGGAGCCTCTTTTGCTGGGGGGCAGCCCCAGAGATCAGCTTACTGGCCAGCACGCCATGCTGTGAGCTCGGGGGTAGGGAGAGGGGGATGGGAGAAGCTGGTCTGGACCTGAGCCAGGCAGCATGGGATTGGGACTACAAGCTCCTGCAACCTTTGCATTGGCTTTGGCTTTTGTTATGTGAGCTTAGTAGGAATAGCATGTAGTTTAAATAAGCCTCCTCCAACCTCTCCTGCTCAAAAGCACCAGCTGTCTACAAGCTCCAGCAGCCTTTGCATGCCAATCCCTCATGGCAATAGCCAAAGTCAGCTGGGGCTTGTAGACAGCTGGTGCTTTTGAGCGGCAGAGGGGAGACAGACATCCTCCTCCCTCTGCTGCAACTTCCCTCTCCCTCCAGTTCCCCACTCACTGTCCAGAGAGCCAGAGGGAGGCAGGGACTCTAGAGGAGTCAGCTCTCCAAGCCCCCAGGGAGCATGCGCCAGGCACCAGCTCATAGAAGCATTGCTCTCTAGGGGATTAGGGAGAGGTGCCAGGAGCTCCTTGGCTGGGTTCCTGTGAAGGAACCCAGCCAAAGTGCAAACCCTTTTGGGAGGTTCAGGCCCTGGCTACCTTAAGACTCGTCTGAGCTCTTTCCCCCTCCCCACTCTGTCCAGAGGGAAGGGATAAGAGAGAGAGAGAGTGCTCTTTTTCCCCCCATCCCTCCTTACCAGAGGGTGTGTGTGAGAGAGAGAGAGATGAGGGTGGAAGAGAGTATGATCTCTCTCTCCCTCCCGCCCCTCCCGCAAACTCTGTCCCCCATCGTGGGCCTTTAGCCTACACAGCCTGAGCCTCGCTCTCTCCCTCCCCTCTGTACCAGAGGGGGTCTGGATAGTTTGTGGGGAAACTCAAGATCTGGCCTAGTTTTCAGAAAGCTGCTGAAGAGGACAACTGTATCCCTTCTTTAGGTAAGTAACAATTTTTAAACTTCACTATTTTTTATTTTTTATCTTTTTATTTTTATGCTTTTTAATGTATTTTTATTTTATGTTTTAGGTTTTTGTCTCTGTGTGTGTGTGTGTGTGTGTGTGTGTTTTGCTTGAATTTACTTAATCATGTCCAGTGAGGGGGGAATTTAAACAGGTCGGGATGGGTGTGCGCTGGGTTTGTGGTTGCGTTTCTACCCAATGCCCATGCTCCTCCAACTCCTGCCCCCACATGGAATGTCCCAGATTTTTCCCCAGTACTCCATTCGTGGGCATGAGTGAGTGGTGCATGGGTCATGGGTGTGCGTGCCCACCCATCCCACCTTCAGATGCTTGAGAGGGTCAGGGAAGGGTGGACCTGCATGAGTGCATCCTGTTTAAAAATGGCCATAGTTAGGATGTTGCCATGGAAACCACCTGCCACAGGTTGTCCTCTACGATGTGGCAAGGGAGGAGAGCAGAGGCTGGATCCTTTAAGTGCTTCCCCCATAAAAGGTGTCAACTGTGGGCACTTTCAGACAAGACACTCCCACACACTCCCCACTCACCTCCCACCCACTATACATGTTACAGCTGGGCACCCATAGGGCAACACTGCAGCTCTGCAACATGTATAGTGGATGCGAGGTGGGTGGATAGTGGGTGGAGAGTTTCTTGTCTGAAAATGCCCTGTGTTTGTTTTTACGATAAAAGGTTACCATTAACTGTCTTCCAGTTTCCTGTGTTTTAACTGGCCTTCCTCACATTCTGAAGGAATTGTGCCATGGGGCCCATCCTCCTAGCCATGAGAACAGATAAAATTATTATTATTATTATTATTATTATTATTAGCAAACATTTATATAGTGCCAGAAATGTACCTGGCACTTTACAAAGTAATGGAATAGACACCATCCCTACCCTAGGACTTACAGTATGAGAGACTGGAGGAGGGGGGTGGGAGATGAAGGAAGGGAAACAGAGGGAGAGACAAGGGGTGTAACATTCACGAAGATGCGAGGTCCCAGGTGCATGTGCTTGGCTTGCTTACATCAAGAATGACGGCTGGCTGGTCCATGTGGTGAGGTTATGAGTACACAGATCTCAGGTAACAGTGTACTGGATGGAGGGCAGGAGTTAGGTGAGGGGAGCAAGAAGTCGTGGAGGACAGAGTGGAAGAGGTGGGTCTTGAGAAGGGATCTGAAGGTATGAAGGGAGGGGGCGAGGTGGATGTGGGCAGGGAGGGAGTTCCAGGCGTGGGGGGCAGCTAGGGAGAAGGAACGAAGGTGGTTAGGGGAGCAGGGGAGGCGTGGGGGGGGGGAAAGAGAGGGGACAGAGGAGGAGCAGAGTTCACAGACTGGAGTACAGAGGGAAATTAGTAGGGATGTGCCACCAGAATGCAGTTCGGATGTTCAGACGTTCGGTCGTTTGGTTTGAAACCAGAGTTCAGGTTCGGTTGTTCGGTTGGGTGGAGTTCGGTTGAACATCCAAAAATAACGCTATTGATACCGATACTGAAATTGAATTTTTTGTCGGTATCGGTATAATTTGGCCCTGAAACCACCCCTGGTCTCCACCCCTGGTGCCAGGAAGTCTGCTCCTCAGCTGCCTCCCCCTTCCAGACATGTTTTTCCCACCCAAAGTCACGTTTTTCCCACCCCCGAGCTCATCCGAACTTTTCCGAATTGTTCAGCCATTTGAAAGTTCGGTTCGGTTGTCTGAACAGGCCGAGTTCGGCCCGAACTCCGAACATCTGAACTGCATTCGCACATCGCTAGAAATTAGCGCAGAGAGGTAGTGGGCAACAAGGTTGTGAAGAGCTTTATAGGTGAAGACTAGGAGCTTGTGCAGGATTCGTTCAGGAAGGGGGAGCCAGTGAAGAGAAGAGAGATGAATTCTGAATTCCCTTCAGAATTCATCTTTGTGATTATTTTTTCAGTTCATTAATCAGATTGGATTCTAGGGTTTACTGTTGACTGACACAAAATATTTTCTGGTCCAAAAAGGAAGTTGTGTTTGTAACTCTTCACTGAGTTTTAATAGCAATAGGGCTCTTCTATGCTACCTGCTGAGTAAAAAGATATGAAATTATATTTGTATTCATAGAAACGTTATGTTAATAGGAACACTGTATTCACCGAAACATATATGAAACTATAGACATTTGTATATGACTTAAACTTCAGTGAAATGCAGATTTTTTTTGCTACAAAATATTTTAAAAATAGTTTTCAGTCCTTATTTGACAATTGTGTTAGTTTGTTTTTTTAAGTTGATTCCTAGTGTTGTTCCTAATATAGCAATTCTTGGGATTTCTATTTGCAAGAGGGCTCAGCACTGATGCATACTCCCACAGCTGGCCTCCACAAGAGCCAAATTCTCTCCTTCAGGAAGCAACAGAAAATGTCATTGCATTGCACCGTTCCAGAACAATGCAATGCACAGAATTTCCAGACTTCATCACTACTGCCACTCTACCTTCTGCGCAGTCCTCCTCATTTGCCCATGACCACGCTGCATACATTTACAAAACAGCCTACCCTGATGATGTAAGACTGGGAAAACTGAGCATGCTCTCAAGGAAAAAAAAACTAATGTGATCACAAGTGGAGGAAAATGTTTAGAGGCTGCCTGATGATAATATCTCAGAAGCAGACCAGCATTAATGGGAAACGCAGGATTCTAGTGTACTGCAGCCTTTCCTTAGATTGCAGGCATTTACAGACTTTGGGTCATAGGGCTTGTATCCAGCTGGCATTGCCATTCTATCCAGGTCTAAAGTGTGCATAAGGAACAGAAGATCAGGGCCAGCTCCAGGGTTTGTGAGGCCATGTGCGAAGTTTGGTGTGGGGCCTAATTTGCAGTAATTAGGCCCCATCTAATTATGCAAATGTGTAAATTTACATAAACTTTACTCCCTCTGGACAGGAAGAATTCCCATTCTCCACCCCTCCAAGCAACCATGGAGAAGCATGGCCTCCCCATGCTTCCACCACACCCCTGGTTTGGCACCCCTTGGCTGCCTTACCTGGCGCTCAGCCGAGTGGCCATAGACAAGCATGGACTCCCAAGACTTTCCCCACCCGCTCCCACCTCCCCAGCTGAGTGTCTACTACCACTCCCCAGGAGTGGTTTCACTGCAGGGGCAGCCGGGCGGGCAGTGAGGAAGGCACAGAGAGACTGACTGTGTCCATTGCCTTACTGGAGGAGGGGGTGAGCTTAGCCAGTCTGGCCTCCAGGGCCTGTTGCTTCTTGCTGCCAGTGCCGCCTGTGCCTTGTACATGCATGCAGTGCGACCAGTCCAGGGGTGCTGCTATCAAACACATAAGACACCCAAAATGCAGCCAACCTATTAAGCGCATGGCAGTCTCGGTGCTTACTCGGTGTCTGATGACTGTGGGGGACTGGATGAGGGCCAACCAACTGAGGTTGAATCCTGACAAGATGGAGGTGATGCTGGTGGGTAAGGCGATAGGGGTAACGGCCCCTGTTGTGGACGGGGGTCTGTCCCGCATTGGTTCCCCAGGTGCAGAGTCTGGGGGTGCTCCTCGACGCGCAGCGTAACCTGAATGTCCAGGTGGAGATTGTAGGGAGGAGTGCCTTTCGTCAATTACATCTGGTGCAGTGGCTTCGGCCGTATGTTTCAGACTCTGAGCTAGCCACCCTCATCCATGCTTTCATCAACTCTAGACTAGACTATAGTAATGCGCTCTATGTGGGACTACTCATGACAATGGATCGGAGACTACAGTTAGTGCAGAATAGCGGTTCGGCCGTTTGGAATTCAGACTGAACTCAGCCAGTTTGGATGGCCGAACTGAATGCCCAAACTGAACGCAGGAACCCCCGAACAGTTTGGCTGCGGTCAGATGAGTTTGGGCCAGTTCAGGCGGGAAAAACGTGACTGGTGGGCCCAGGGAGGGGGGGTCAGCTGAGGCGGGGTGGAGAGGCTTGGACAAGCAGCCAGCCTGCCCAATCACCATCCCTCTTTTCCTCAGACCACTGGCTTGGCAGTCTGTGATTGGCGACGGACTAGGCTGCACAGAGTCACTGGGGCTTGTGGTAAGGTGGGCGCAGCAAGTACAAAAGTAATTGCCCTCCCCCCCTTCCAATTCATTCTGAGCTAGCCACAGATCCTGTCAGCAGGCGTTTTCAGAACTCTCCCTCTACCAGCAGTTGTCGACGCACCCCCCTCCAAAGAAGACGAGGACACAATATATGGGTTTGAACGGCCGCACTCTTTATTAATTATCCCAAAAAAGGGGGAAGAGGTAACCCTCCCACTTCCCCCTTTGAACTGGGGTCCTTTCAATCTCTTATCCCTAACTGTTAACCTTCCCAACAGGAGGTTCCCCTATTGTGCCAGGCATTGTCCTGTTTGCCTGGTGCCCTCCTCTACCGTCTTCGGGTTAAGCCCTAGGGGAATCCTCCTGTGCCCTATCTTAACCAACTTTTCCAACTTACACCCT
>QEPC01011110.1:319335-333494 GCA_003113815.1 Sphenodon punctatus | reverse complement strand
GGAGGGAAGGATTCAATGGAGGGGAGAGAGAAACAACACAGGGAGGGGTAAAAAATAAAAATAACACCTAAATCTATCTAATCTAATCTAAATAAATGAAACTATGGAGGTAAATGTGTGGAAATGGGTGAAATAGGAGGAGGATGGCAATGGATTGGGAGGAACACAAACTGCTGGTAGAGGGAGAGTTCTGAAAACGCCTGCTGACAGGATCTGTGGCTAGCTCAGAATGAATTGGAAGGGGTGGAGGGCAATTACTTTTGTTGCTTGCTGCACCTGCCTTACCACAAGCCCCATTGGCTCTGTGTAGCCTAGTCCATCACCAATCGCAGACTGCCAAGCCAGTGGTCTGAGGAAAAGAGGGATGGTGATTGGGCAGGCTAGCTGCTAGTCCAAGCCTCTCCACCCCTGGCACCAGGAGGTCTGTTCCTCAGCTGCCCCCCCCCCCGGGCCTGCCAGCCCTGTTTTTCCTGCCCGAACGCCGCTGAACTCATCCAAATGTAGCTGAACTGTTCGGGGCTTTGGGCATTTGGTTCGGCCGTTCAGTTCAGACTGAACACCGAATGTCCGAATCGCATTCGCACATCTCTAGAGATAAGTGTCTCAGTGGGAGACCTGTGAGAAGCAGGTTGCAGTAGTCTAAGCGGGATATGGTGAGAGAATGGATTAGAGTTTTAGCAGTGTGTCCAGACAGCAAGGGATGGATTTTGGCAATATTATAGAGAAAGAAACGACAAGTTTTGGCAGTGTTTTGGATGTGAGAAGAGAAGGAGAGAGAGAGGAGTCAAAGATGACCCCAAAGTTACAGACTGAGGAGACTGGGAAGATAATAGTGTTCTCTACAGAGATGGAGAGAGGTGGGAGGGGAGAAGTGGGTTTAGGAGGAAAGCTAAGAACTTATGACTTGCCCATGTTAAGGTTAAGGTGGTGGTGAGACATGCAGGCAGCGATGTCAGACAGGTGTAATGTGCTCATGGTGACCCGTCTGCGTTAAGAGATGGGCCCCCGCATTCTGCATCGGTTGCAACCTCCAGACCATCCCCAAGGGCAGCCCCATGTAGAGTGAGTTACAGTAGTCTAACCTAGAGGTAATAAAGGCATGGTTGATGGTGGCCAAATCCGAGTCCGAAACATACATCCGCAGCCGTCGTACCCGATGTAGCTGGCAAAATGCTCCCGTCGCCAAAGCCTCCACTTGGAGATCCAGGCGAAGCAGTGAGTCGAGGAGCACCCCCAGCCTACGGACCTGTGTGGTCAAAGGGGGACAAACCCCATCGATGACAAGTCACCCCCCTCCCCCCAGTCCTACCCACCAACATCCTCTCCTTGTCGGGATTCAATTTCAGAGGGTTCACCCTCATCCAGTCCCCCACAGCTGCCAGGCACTGGGCAAGCACTGAGACTGCTCTGGGTCTGCAGAAAAAGAGAGGTAAAGTTGTGTGTCATTGGCCTACTGATGACAACGCACGCCAAACCCTCTCACAACCTCACCCAAAGGCTGCATATACAAGTTGAACAGGAGGGGGGACAGAATAGAACCTGTGGGACTCCACACATGAGATCCCGTGGAGATGAAGTACATTCCCCGAGAACCACACAGTGAGTTCTCCTGGCCAGGAACAAGCGGAACCATTAAATTATTTTTCTTTTTTTCTTTAAAACATTTTCTACACTGCCCCTCGTGCCACATGCAGCTCGGGGCGACTTACAAATGCTAAAAACATCAATTAAAACAACATAAAAGGAGGAAAAAACTAATCCCCCCCATCCCCCTCCCCACCATCCCCCATCTCCCCCACCAAATGCCATGTGGAACAGCCAGGTCTTACAACTTCTCTGAAAGGAGGGAAGATCCAGGGCCACCTGGGCTTCTACTGGAAGGGATTTCCACAGCCGTCAAGAACAGTTCCATTCATCCTGGCCCGTTCCCACAGCCGAGCCACCAACATCTCGTGGTCAACGGTATCAAAAGCAGCCGACAGATTTAATGGAATTAAAATAGAGGATCTGTCCTGATCTAATTCACAGCGCGGGTCATCAACCAAAGCCACAAGTGCAGTCTCCATGCCAAACCCAGGACAAAAACAAGACTGTGAAGGATCAAGAAAACTGACCTGATCCAGATGCCCCCGAAGCTTCAGAGCCACCACCCATTCAATAACCTTCCCTAAGACTGACCGATAGCTGGCCGGGGAGTCAATGTCAAGAGTGATGGTTTTTTGAGCAGAGGCTGTACTACCACCTCTTTGAGGTGGCTTGGCACTCTGTCCTCCCTAAGGGAGGCATTGAGAACCCCCAACAGCAACGGCCCTAATTTCTCCTGGCAGGCCTTAACCAGCCAGGATGGTCACGGATCTAATTCGCAACAGGTGACCTCAGGACATCTGCTGCATCAGCGGGCAGCGCCCTCTGAAATTGATCCCATGAAATCAGACAAGGCAGGGCCTCCGCTACCTCAGCTTCACTCACTGTTATAAGTACAGCATTGAAGTTGTGGTGAACATGAGCAATTTTATCCACAAATAAGTCAACAAATATGTCACAGCGGGCACTGGAAGATTCCAGTTCCAGGCAGAGAGAGGCCGGACTGACTAGCTTCTGCACCAACTGGAAAAGCTCCTCTGGACGTGACTAGAACCAATGGGCTCAAATAACCAGAAAGCAGATTTCAGCTAAACGTTAAGAAGAACTTCCTAATGGTAAGAGCTGTTTGACAGTGGAACAGACTGCCTAGGGCAGTGGTGGGCTCTCCTTCACTGGAGGTTTTCAAACAGATGGCCATCTGTCAGAGATTCTGTAGGTGTGAATTTTCTGCATTGATCAGGCGGTTGGTCTAGATGACCTCTGACATACCTTCCAACTCTAAGATCCTATGATTCTATGTTTCTATTCCATAATCAAAACACCTTCAGGTTACAAGAAGAGTTAAGGCTCTTAAAAATTCAATCATGCACTAAAAAGCATGGAAATTGCGAGTTAAGGCTCCTGCCTTAACGTCTGTGCCATGGTAGCAGTAAAAACATTGTACAGTCTCACATATTGTGCTCACTTACAACTTAGACTCCATGCACCCACACTTATGGCCATTATTCTGCAGCTCTCTGTCTCTACAAGACTCCCCCACTTTACTCGCCCTTGGACAGTGGTCCCTTTCTTGCATGATGCTGCTCACTCTGCAGACCTCCCCCTGTACTGGGTTCCATGTTCTCTATCCCCAATAAAGCTGCTCCCTGTAAAGTGCTCCCCCTGTGCATGACGTCCACTGTAGAAGCTATTTACAGAGACTCTGCCCCTACTCTCTCCCCATAATGTCCCCCCCCCTTTGTGTATGCTCATTCCTTCCCTGCTCCCCCATAGGATTTCCCTCCCTACGCTGAGGCTCGCTCTTAGAGTCCTCCCAAGAGGGCTACACTTGCCACTCTGCCCCACAGGGAAAGTCGGAGGGAGAAGTGCTGAAAGAAGATCGTTTCCATTCCACCCGTAGCCTCCTGTCTCTATTGCTGGGATAAATCTCTGCCCTCTTCCTGCACCTGGGACCATCCCAGACAAACTCCAGTGCTCCCGCCCCAGCCATGCTCCTCCAATTGGGTGACCCATTGGAGCCCCAGCCCAGACACCCCACATTTTTCGGGGGGAAGGGCTGTCACTGAAATCAATGTGCTCTGTGGTTCTGGGCAGGTTTTGAGGGCAAGATTAGCCACCCCAAATATCACTGTGGGATTAGTTAGCTCTGTTGTTTAGCCATCTTGGCATCCCTGGCCCCCAAGCTGCGGCGCCTGCTGTGTGGGATCAGATCATAATGATCTTCAGCTTTCTCCCTTCCACATGGCTTGCTCTCCTTCTCTTCCCAGCAAATCAGCTCTAAACATGACTGACCAGTCACTCACACTGCCCCCCCTGGGAGGTGCAGTTCCCCCCTTTTCCCCAGCATTGATAGGCTGTAGCAAGCAGTGCCTGCTGGAAGTAGTAGTCCCCAGTACTCAAGACTGTTTGCTTTTAAACAGTCTCTCCATTACACATAGAAGGTTCGCAAGCATTCCATACTCAGGATGGTCTCCATAGGCTAACATTGAATGTTCAAGATGTCATAACTTAAAAACTACTAATAGGATTTACAAAATGTAAGCCAAAGGCACGCCCCACCAGCCTTCTTGAATTTTCTAAAAGGCTGAAACCTTCTCCCAACCAACAGAAATCCCCTTTACCCAGCCAAGATTGAGACGGTCTAACTTTTGAAAAAACATGCTTTCAAAGTGCAGTTTTCAAACTGTGATATCTCCGCTGTTATCTAAGCAATTCAGCTGACATTTGAACAGTATGAACCGCTCACTTCATTGATCCTACACCACAAATCCTACGATCCTATCTTTAATCATGCCAATTGTATAGCAAATAGAATGTTGGGGGTTATAATGGAGGGTGTAACACATCTTAACTATTAGAGTGCTCCACATTTTTAGAGGCTTCAAAGTCTTGGAGTTGGGCTTGGTAGGATCATCCAAAGGAGAGAAAAGAAGCCTTTCTAATGAACTGTATAACCAAGATCTGCAACCTTGGGAACATGCTGTCGTTTGTATATACCGACGGTGAAGCTAGGTATTATTAATACTATTATAAGCAGTAGTAATAGTAACAGTAGTAGGAGTTCCCCTCTAAAAAGGGGAACTATGCAAAAATGAGGAAACTAGTTAGAGGGAAACTAAAAGGAGCAGTTGCAAGAATTAAATGTCTTCAAGAGGTGTGGAGACTATTTAAATACATGATCTTGGAAGCCCAGATTAAATGTATTCCACAAATTAAAAAAGGTAGCTAGAGGCCCAGTAGTCTACCCGTGTGGCCAAATGGTGAGGTGAAAGAGGCTACTAGAGATAAAAAGGCATCCTTTAAAAAAATGGAAAGCTAGTCCCAATGAGGTAAATAGGGAGGAACATAAGCATTGCCAAAGTAGATGTAGAAAGCTAATTAGGCAGGCCAAGCAGGAATTTGTGAAGCAAGTTGCTAAAAATGCCAAAACTAATAATAAAAATGTTTTCAAGTACATCAGAAGCAAGAAGCCAGCTAAAGAGTCATGTGGGCCGTTAGATGAACAGGGGTCAAAAGGGGGCACTCAGGGATGATAAGGATATTGTGGAGAAGCTGAACAAATTCTTTGCTTCAGTCTTCACTGCAGAGAATGTTGGAGAGATACCCACTGTCACGGGTTTGGGAGTCCGCACCCCCACTTTACCGGATTTGAGTGACTCAGTTTCCCTTGCGCACAGTTCTCTTGAATCAGTTTCTCTCACTGGCTAATTCAAGTGTGCCACAATGAAACTCCTTTCTCACACAAGGGCCCGATCCTTCCCGTTTGCAGACTCTTTACTCTCTGGGTTCGCAAGAGCTTGAGGGCTCTTGTAGCTCACTTGTGTTCCAACATTAGACACCTTCCACTTCTTCATAAAAGTTAAGAAGTAAGTTTATTGATTACATAAACAAGTTGGTTAAACAGAGTGGTCTAGAAATAAAAGGTAAACATAATGCATTCCTAACTTATACTGGTTGAGTTCCTAAGTTATTCATCTTACCCTAGTGAGTCCAGAAGTTCTGGTTTCTCAGCCATAAGGTGACTGGCTGGGCCCTTGGGTTAGAGAGTGAAAACTCTCTCTCAGTTCATGCTTCCCCCCAGCCTGCTGCTGGCTGGTCTTTTTGTATGCAGATGTTCTCTCCAAGCTGCTTTGCAAGAAGTAGTTTCTTTTCCCTCTGGGATCTCTCTCCTTATATCTCCTGGAGGAAACTCCTATTAAGTTCTCCAGGCTTCTAGAATTCCTTTTGTTCTCTCATCAGGCTTCTAGAATTCCTTTTGTTCTCTCATCAGGTTTCTCTGTCTTTCTACACGTAGTCAATGGCTACCTGCATTAGCATTGTTAATGACTCTGGCCATTCGTCTGGCCCCAATACACATATTGGTATCTCTTTGTATTTTCTGTAGGCCGGTGATGTGTAAGAGCCCTAATTCGAGTTGTACAGTTCTCAGAGTCAACTTTACAAACATGTGGAACCTTTGACATTACATAGTATACATGTATAGTGACATTACATACATGTGAAACCCTTGGCACCACACGTTTACCAAACATGTAGCCCCATGTTACATGTGTGTGACCCCATGTTTGTCCATGACACCCACACCAGAGCTAGTCTTTGTAAGTGACAAATCAGAAGAACTGTCACAAATTAACATGAAAGAGGTTCTAGACCAAACTGATACATTAAATATTAACAAATTTCTAGGATCTGAGAGTATTCACCTGAGAGTTCTGAAGGAACTCTAATATGAAATTGTGGACTTACCAGGGCCGGCCCCAGGGTTTGTGAAGCCATGTGCAAAGTCTTGGTGTGGAGCCTAATTTGCATAATTAGGTACCATCTAATTATGCAAATGTATACATTTACATAAAACTTACTCCCTCTGGACAGGAAGGATTCCCATTCTCCACCTCTCCGAGCAACCATGGAGAAGCATGGCCTCCTAATGCTTCCCCCCTCCCCAGTCGAGTGTCTACCACCACTCCCCAGGAGTGGTTCCACTGCAGGGGCAGCCAAGCGGGCAGTGACACAGGCACAGAGAGACTGACTGCGTCCACTGCCTTACTGGAGGAGGGGCCAGGGGGTGAGCTTAGCCAGTCTGGCCTCCAGGGCCTGTTGCTTCTTGCTGCCAGTGCCGCCTGTGCCTTGTGCACGCATGCGGTGTGACCAGTCCAGAGGTGCTGCTATCACACACACAAGACACCCAAAATGCAGCTAGCTTATTAAGCGCATTATGCCATGAAAAGAGACATATAACCAGTTCAGTTGTGCCCCCATAATCAGTTCATGCTGCCCCCACCCCATAACCAGTTCATTTCTGCCCCCGCCCCCATATAATCTATTCACGCTGCCCCCACCCATAACCATTTAATTTGTGCCCACGGGGCAGCGTGAATTGATTATATGGGGGTGCAAATGAACTGGTTATGGGGTGCGGGTTTAAAGACAGTATTCCTGTTAGCAATAACTTCATTAAGAAGAGTTAGTGAAATAGCAGCCATAATAATCTCAGAACCATATTTGCAGATTTATTTTCCAAGACAGAATAGATATTGCTTTACATCCTAAATTCCTACCTAAGATAGTATAAGTAAGACAGTTGTGAGAATGTGTCCTTTTTACACGGGTCTCTCCTCCCAGCTGTAAACACGCAGATTTCTGTGTGTTCATGGGTGGGGGAACCCCATGTGAATGACGTGGTGTATGCGCCCATGGTGAGTGGGGGTGCATGCATGCTCGCCTAACATGCATCCCCACTCACCCCCCACTCATCCCCATGCATGGAGCAACCGGGGGAAATGGTGGTTACTATGTGGGTGTGGATGAGTAGTGGGTGAATGGGGATGTGTGTGCAGCTGTGTGCATGCCCCATCCATGCACTGGTGCGCCCACGGACTCCCCACCCGGCTGAGCCATGTAAAAATATCATGTGAGGAGTCACTCAAAGAAGAACAGAAGGTTGCTACCTTGCAAACAAGGTTCTTTGAGATGAACACCCACCTTTCCAGCCCCGCATGGAATTCTTTTCTTATATTTCTAGAAAGAGTTGAAAGGAACTGTCATTCAGAGGGGGAGGGTTCTTTTTATACCAGAGGAGCTCAAGACCATCATGTGGTCTGTTATTAGAACAGGGTGAGTGTGCACAACCCAGCTGTGAGAATGTTGAGAGCCATCTCGAAGAAGCTTCTTTACAAGGTAGCAACCTTTTGATCAGCACATGGGGAGGAGCTGTTTGTAAACAGACTTATCTCCCAGCGCGATCCAGTGCTGCTGCTGCCGCTGCAGCACTACTAGAAGGCAGAGGCAGGTGAGGGATGGGGTCTGGAGCCAGGGAGGGGAGGAAGAATCACTTTCTGGGGGAGAAGCTGGCTGCAGCCTGCTGCCTAGCCAGGCAAGTGCGAGGCCCCAGCTGGCGGCGGGGCCATGTGCGGGCCGCACATGTGGCACATGCCTGGGGCCAGCCCTGGGACCTACTAATGGTAATTTGTAATCTATCACTGAAATCTTCCACAGAAGCTGAGGAATGGAGGGTAGCGAATATAGCACCGATATTTAAAAGGGGCTCCAGAGGCAATCCTGGTAACTACAGACCGGCAAGCCTCATGCCGGTGCCAGCAAACTGATTGTCAAGAACAGAAACACTGGGGATATTGATAAACATGACACAGTGGGGAAAAGTCAACATGGATTTAGGAAAGGGAAATCGTGCCTCACTAATCTACTCAGATATTTTGAGGGAGTAAATAAGCATGTGGATATGGGTGAGACAGTTGTTATAGTGTATCTGGATTTTCAGAAAGCATTTGATAAGGTCCCTCATGAGAGACTCTTGAGGAAACAAGTAGTCATGGGATAAGAGGCTGTGTTCTATCATGGATCGGTAACTGGTTAGAGGCTAGAAAGTAAAGGTTAGTACTAAATGGTCAGTTTTCACAATGAAGCGAAGTAAATCAAGGAGTGCCCCAGAGATCTGTACTGGGACCGGTGTTGTTTAATATCTTCATTAATGATCTGGAAAAGGGCGTTAAGAGTGAGGTGATCAAATTTGCAGATGACACCAAGTTATTCAAGGTAGTTAAAACACGAGCAGACTGTGAAGAACTGCAACAGGATCTTACGAGACTGGGTGCCTGGGCATCTAAATGGCAGATGAGATTTAATTTGGACAAGTTCAAAGTGATGCACATAGGGAATAATAATCCAAATTATATGTACACAGTGCTGGGTTTTAAATTAGAAGTAACCACTCACAAAAAGGATCTTGACGTCGTGGACAATACATTGAAATCCTGATCTTGATGTGCGGCAGCCATCAAAAAAGCAAACAGAATGTTAGGAATCCTTTGGAAAGGGATAGCAAATAAAATTGAAAATATCATAATGTCCCTATATAAATCGATGGTGTGACTGCACCTTAAGTACTGTGTGCAATTTTGGTCACCCCATCTCAAAAAGATATAGTAGAACTTGAAAAGGTTCACAGAAGGGCAACAAAAATGATCAAGGGCTTGGACGGCTTCCATACAAAGAGAGGTTTGATAGGTTAGGGCTCTTCAGCTTGGAGAAGAGATGACTGAGAGGGCATATAATAGATATTTATAAAGTCTTGAGTGGAGTGGTACAAGTAAATAGGGAACATTTATTTACCCTCTCAAGTAGCACTAGAACTAAGGGAACACTCCATGAAACTAACTGGTAGGAGATTTAAAACAAATAAAAGAAAGTATTTTTTCACTCAATGCACAGTTAAATTATGGAATTTGTTGCCAGAGGAGGTTGTCAGGGCCAGTAGTATAGCTGGGTTTAAAAAAGAACTGGATAGATTATTGGCGAATACATCCATTAACGATTATTAACCAAGTAGATTATGACATGGGAACTTCTTGCTGTTGGGAGCAAGGAGTGAACAGCAGGGACTAGATTGCCCATTGTGGCTGCTGGTACTTTTCTGATGTGACCAAAATTGGCCACTGTCAGAGCAGGGTGCTGGCCTTGATTGACCATTGGTCTGACTCAGCATGGCATTTCTTATGTTCTTATGGTGTATATAGCACATAGAACCCCCGTCCCAATCAGACTTTCATTAACTTGTGCCTTAGATGGCAACTCTATTATGAAATATTCACCTTAATAGCTTCTTAACAGTACCAAAATGATACTGATATGCAATTAAACAAATTGGGGTGTAGCATATAGAAGCCTCACTCCCAATCAAGTTGTCCTCAACTCGTGCCATAGATACCACCTGTACTAGATGCTGTACAAAAATGTAGCAAAGAGATAGTATCTTCCCTAAGCCAAGGTTGCCTTAAGGATTTTGGACACAGTGTAGGTGTTTTCATACATGACGGGCGGTGACAGGCCCCACATGACTGGTGGGGTCAGGACGTGGGCTGGCTGCCGAACAAACATGACAGTGACCGGGCCGGGAGATGCATGGACATGTATCTGCACATTCCTGTCCCCATGCTATGTAGAGCGGCCTGCCCCACCTCCCAACAGACAGCCATGGTGGCCTATGACTGGGGAAGTACAGTGGGCCTTCATCCGTGATGACTTGCTTTACACCCAGTCAGGCAGCCCTTGCCTGTGGTGTTGCTTAGCCCAGGCTGTAACTTGGGGGTAGTCCCGAGTCACATCATGGACTAACATCACCATCGACCTGGTAATGTCCCATGCTAACATCTGACGGGTGCATTCAAGTATGACGGTGGACCGCGGTCCCACGTGTGCCAAAGTGTGCCAAAGCATGGTACTATGGCCCACCGACACATCTGAAAACACCCTATAAGTCTATTCTTTCTCTAGTACTTCTGTTTCTGGTCTCATTCATATGTTCATATGACAAGTGCTATAGATCTCAGTTATACCACAATGGGCCATTAGCTTCATTTTGGCATTGGCAAGAGACCATTAACGGGAATACCTTCCAATAAGAATAATCTATGACAAGTTGAGGACCCCTGAAACTCGTTCAGTCTCACCCACTCATTACCCACCCCTGAAGGGGAAGTAGCCATTGATATCTTGTGAGCCACCCTGAGCTGCTATAAGGCTGGAGGGAGCAGGATAGACGTTCTTAAATAAATAAATAAATAAATAAATATCTTACGGTATCTTCTATTCTGTGAACTAGCCAAAAGGGCGAGCAGACCCAGGTGAGCTGTTTCTAGGGCCATTCCCTGATCAATATGTTACTCTAACACAATGTGTTTGACACTGTATCAACTCAACTGTCATTTCACACCTGAAGGGTTTCTTTGCCATGACGAAGAAATGTCTAATTATTTCAGCTTCTGGGAAGGAGAGTTCTCAGTTTGGTAATGCACTGCTTGGCATCCGGTTGTATGTAATGAATCCGTTGGAATGTTTTGTTTAAATGCATGTCAGCATCTGGAGACGTGAAGCCTAAGGCCTCTATTGTAAAAGAATGTGCAGTGCAAAACTATAACTTTTCTTTGTTTGCTACTTGTTTCTTTTCAGCTGCTGCATGAACATCTGTTGCAGGATGCCAGTCATGCCAGTACATGCAAATAGTGTTCTAGTTCCCAGTCTGCTATAAATTCTACTACCCCTATGTTAATCCAAGACCCTTCTCAAACTATTTTTTGTGTGTATATTCTAAGCATACCAGAAATGGTGACGGTGTTTTCAAAACACAGATGAAAATGACATGCCTGTTAGGCCCTGGCCCAAGGAGTCAGCTGTTCAGTAATGACAAAAACCATCGTCTGGGCTTTGGCAAGTCTGCAGTGGTAGTCTGGGAAGGTCTTCCAAGAGGCTTGTCAAGCCATGAGGGGTGAGCAAAGTATGAGGTTAGGAACATTCAGGGTCAAGCCAGTACACTGGAAGCCAAGGCACTGAGGTGAATCAGGGACCAGAGATCAGTAGTCAGGGGCGAAGATCAGGAACTGAAGAGTGAGGCACCATGGGGAGCTAAGACAAGGTCCGTTTTTACACTGATGCCCCACCCCCTACTGGGGGGGCGGGCGGGTGTGGAGTGGTGGCGGTGGGGCGTTCGTGTACATGCCGCAGCGGTGAGTGGGGGATGGGTGTTTGTTCATGTGAACAGCACGGGTGATGGGTGGGGGTGAGTGTGTGCTCCCATGCAACACCCACCTCCACCCATCATCCACCCCCAGAGCCATCTGGAAAACCGGAGCAGGCTCCGTGGGTGGAGATGGGTGGAGGTGGGTGTGCGCCCGTGGGAACGGGCGCACACGCACCTTCACCCACTGCAGCAGCACACCCATCCCCCCACCCAACCGTTGCCCGTGTAAAAAGGGCCAAGGCTTCATGAATGCAGCATCCAGATAACTGTCCAATTTATTAATACTACTACTAATAATAATTAATAATAATTTTATTTCTATAGCACTCCCCAGCCAAATGGCACTTGGAGCACTTCACAGAGATCATACCGTAAAATACAATAAAACAATATAAAATCAATTTAGAAATAATTTTAAAAGGAAAGGAAAGAGGAGGACAGAATACATTAAGGGGAACCAACAGTGGATTCTCTAAAAGTATCTGGAGCAACGTCTTGAACCAATTAGTGTGAAGGTTAATCCACCAATCAGGGAACTTGCTGGTTGTTTCCCCTAGGTTACTAATGTGTGGCTGCAGTGATGTGGCAAACTGTAGTGTCTGAAAGCATTACAGTGAAGTTATAGGCATGCATGAATTATTTACAAGCTTTTTTGTTGCTGCTGCTTTTTAAGTTAGTTACACAGAACTGAGTTCCCCACCTCTCAAGGAAGGAGCCATTATACTATTTATGCCCTGGCAATGCTTGGGGTAGGGGCGGGGGTGGGAGGGAAGGGGGGACGGATGAACGAGATGAAATGAGCTGCATACCACAAACCATACCATAGTGACACCTCTTTACCACTGTTCTCCCAGTAAGGAAATAAGCTCCTTGGGGCAAGTACAGAGTCATTAGAATGAAATCTCCAGACCATTTTGTCTTTATAAGGTAGGAAGCCTATAGCAAATCAGTGACTTTCTTCATATCCATAAGGAGGCAAGGATGTTCAAATGCAGATGTTTCTGCTACTGAAATTTAAGAAGATCTAAGACTAGATCAGGAAATAAGACCATTTACATCAGCTGAGGATCTGTCGGCAAGCTAAAGCAGCAGCTACAGTAATTCCATTGGATATGAATAGAGCTGTCTTACCCTCAAAGAGGGAATCATAGAAGCCAATATATCATGCATTCACCACTCTTAGAATGGAACTTGAATTTGAATTGAAGCATAGGATTCCTAGAGGTTTAAGCCAACAGCTGGCTGCCAGCCTATACCAGTAGATGTTGTATGCACAATAACATCATGTGGAGACAATGGAATTAAGGCACAAGCGGCTGGGCTCCCTCAACACAGGCCTCTCTCTGATTAACTAAAATAGCAACGCCACTATTTCAGCTATTACAGAGACTGCGTTTGCTTGATCGGATACATGGTTTGATCCTGGTAAATAGGAAATGCCCCTTGGAAGTCAGTGAGAGAAGTTGCTCAGCACCTCAGAAAAAGTACCTAGTACCTTATAGAATTGAACTTGTTATTAAAGAACTAAGAGGAAAAATCAACTCTTAAACAGCAAGAACTTACCAACTTTGAATATAATGCAAACATTAGTTGTATTGCAGTAATGCCTAGAGGCCCCAGCACAGACTGGCTCCCCACTGCACTCAGTTCTTTACAAACAAAAAGGGTGAGGTCACATGAGCGGCAGTGGCCGGATCTCCACACGGCCCTGTGACGGGCTATTTCCGCCGCCACACTGTGGGGCTAGATGGTTGCAGGGAAGCTGGGTGGGCCAGTCCCTGTTAGAGCCATGGCAGCAGCTGGAGCTGGCTGAGGCGGTGCCCACATGAGCGGGCACTCAGCCCTGTCTGCCTCCTTCCCCCAGCCAGAAAGAAAGTCTAACCCCAGTCATGACATGGACATGTGCAACAAGCACTAACACCCATCGCACATAGCCCACATCATTGCAGCACACATGGTGGGGCAAGCGCACCCCATCACACAAATTGTTCTGCCCTGGGAAGAAGTTGGGGGTAAGGCTGCTCCATGACACATCCTTGGAATTTTTCCAAGGACACGATACAGAGCAGACAGCTGTTTGCCCTGCCCCAGGGTGGGGGGGAACATCTGTTGGGCATGAGACAGATGAACCACTACATCATGTGGCTTGTTTTCCCAGAGAGGGGTAAGGTTACTGAAGACATGGTACCTAAGGCCCCTCCCTATCTTGTGTGGCCTCACCCAGATGAGAGACCTCCTCTGTATGAATACAATTTACAGATTAGAGTTAAGATGAATATCCGTGAAAACAAATCAATCCGTCAAATTAGTGACATTCAAACTGAACATGCTGAACCAGATAATACCTGCTCTTCATTCTTGTTTCATCAGAAATTTATTTTGGTCATTCAGTTTGGTTATTCGGTTATTCCAGAATTTGGGTTATTTTGGTATTTTGGCATAAGAACATAAGATGTGCCATACTGGGTCAGACCAATGGTCCATCTAGCCCAGCGTCCTGTCTCCAACAGTGGCTTGGGAGAAGCACCCAACAGGTCACAAT
>QEPC01011110.1:303843-319235 GCA_003113815.1 Sphenodon punctatus | reverse complement strand
TTCCTGCTTCCTTTTTTAACTTTTGGGCACTGTAAGTGCTATTGAACATGTTCTATTGCTGAAATGAAATAATCAAAATAGCAAAATCACCAATCCAAATAACTAACATGAACTTATATGAAGTATTCATATAAGTGTATATGCAAATATGTATTTTGGATGCAGATATTACTGTGATATTCAGAGGGCTATCCAAAAATGCAAATAACATTCATGACTGGGGGAAAAAAGCTTCTATTTGTTTCATAGAATCACAGACCCACATGGCAGGAAGGTACCTCAATGGCCATCTAGTCCACCCCCCACCCCACCGCCCCGCAACACTGCAGGGCCTGCCACACTCCAACTCTCTGCATAGATTTCAGTTCTAACAGAGAAGAAAGAGGTGTGAAAAGATGAGGTGAGATTAGCAGATCGTAGTAGAGATATCAACCTTTAATCTCAAGCTAATGACTCTCAGTCCACTAAACTGATTCCTCAGAGTAAGGTGATCTACGTGTGTTTCTGGAGCTCCTAATAAAATGTCTATACTTATATATGTTCCATATATTAGAAATATTTTTCCAGATTTTCTGGTTTTCCTCAGTATAAGTATAGGGGAAGTATGTCCAACCAGTAAAAACTTTCGAGAGGGCAAACACTTTTTAGTATGGGCTGGCAAGTTTACATCGATTCATTAATATTATTTCTTCCTAATTTTTATATTATTTTACTGCATCAAATTAATGTCACCTGATGTAGATATGAACATACCTTACATGTGTTCCACATGAAAGCTGGGTTATTTAATTACAGTAATTTAAAACACACACACACACACAAAAACAAACCTTGGCTGTAACACACCTTCATTAGCAATCAATCATCAGCAACTCCACTGTGTTTCTGTACCTCGAGTCTAAGATGCATTATATATATAATGGTGCATGTATATCATACTGGTTGGGAAGTTATATTAGAGACATAGGCCGCTTTTAGACGAGCGGCGCACGATTGCACATGGTGATTGCACATATGTTGAAACGGCCGCCTTTATTAATTACATGAGACAGAAGTGGGGTATTATGCGCATATTATGGTGGTGGCGCATTTTTAAAGTCCGCAAATTAAATACCTCACGATCAAGGTATTTAATTTGCAAACTTTAAAAATGCGCCACCGCCATAATGTGTGCATAATACCCCGCTTCCGTCTCGTGTAATTAATAAAGGCGGCCATTTCAAAGTATGCGTGATCGCCATGTGCGATCACGCACCGCTCGTCTAAAAGAGCCGGTTGTTTGAGCCAAAAATGCTACATTACCCTCTATCCCCTTCATGTCATTACGAACACAGACTCTTTGGAAAGGTAATAGCCTGTGATGTCTATGATTTCAGTGTTAAAACTTTATTGTGCTAATATTTATTCTTGTCAACTTTAAGAGTTAATGCAACTCCTTGAAAATCATTTAAGCACAATGTGGTAAAACATGGGAATGTCTGACAGTAGAAATGTGAGAGTTGCTCCTATACAAATCAGAACGAATCATAAAACAGCCACTGAAGTATTTTTCCAATTGTCTGTAAAAGGCGAAACCTTAAGACCTACAGCAGGAATAGTGATGCAGACTAGTACTTTTCTTGAAGCTCCTGGGACCCTTCTGGCTTTGAGATTTTGACTTCTCTGCTGCCAGGCACCAAAGCCAAACACGTTGCTAAGGCTTTAGACACATTTTCATCAATAAAATATCTTATAAAAACAGATCTTGCAAACTCTGAAGCCTGAAAATTGCCCATTAATTATTTTACATCCTTGTTTAACAACGAAATAAGTGTGCAAAGGTTCTGCTGTCATAAATTAGTCTTATGGAAGACACCATTCACAGATTTCAAATAATATAAAGTACCATAATAAAAAACAAGGAGATCCAACTGTATAGATCTAATTTCTTCCTCAAGATAAAATTACAAAGGCCTGCTATTGAACATTCCATAGAAGACCTGTTTGGGACTCATTCAGGTTTCATTTAGACCAGTGTAAATTAGATCCCCAAAAGGTCACATGGGCAATAAGTCGGACTCAAGCCTCAGGAAGTTCTTTATTGTTTTATTGTAATTAAGCATTATGGATGCACTCTTCATGTATTAAAGGCAATGGCAGCTTCTCCATTGTCGTCAGTGGGTTTAGGATTGCAGCCAATATTGAAAAGATGCAGGTAATACACATGCACACATAAAGTTCTCTCCCTTACCCCCCTTATGGGAGTTATTTTATTTACTTAAGCCATGAGTGGGGAATTTCAGGCCTAGGGGTCAAATGTAGCCCATGGATTGTCCCCATTCCAGTTCCTTAATCTTATCCTGGATCCAGTTCCTACCCCCAAGCACTGAAAAATTAATCTCAGGGCAAAGGAGCAGATATGTGGGTATTTATTTATTTATTTATTTATTTATATTTATTTTATAGATTTTTATCCCGCCCCCTCCTGCAATGCAGCTCGGGGCGGCTGACAACACTAGTAAAAACAATTTAAAACAATTAAAATATAAATATAAAACACATCAATAAAACAGGGCTAAAAGACAGTAATAAATAAATACATGGGCGGGGGATTAAAATCACCCCCCCCTCCCTCCCTCCCAAAGGCCTGGGCAAACAGCCAGGTCTTACAGTTCCGCCGAAATGTCAAAAGGCTTGGGGCCAGGCGAGCTTCCTCCGGAAGGGAGTTCCACAACCGCGGCCCTACCACCGAGAATGCCCGCTCNCTTAACACGGGGGACCTCTAGGAGGGCACCCCCGGCAGACTGCAGGAGCCGTTCCGGGGCGCGAAGGGCGAGGCGGTCCCTAAGGTAAGAGGGGCACTCGAGGACAGAGGATGGATCCAGGGCACTGATCTATAGGGGTGTGCACCAGGGCCCTATGTTATTTTGAATTTTTTGTTATCGCTTTCATTATTAAAATGTGTTGTTTTCATTTTTGTTAATAACAAAATGTAGTTTTTCATTATCACTGTTGTTATAGGTACTGATTTCAAACCAAGGTTTTGTTTTTGGTATTGGTATTGGTATTGGTATGAACACAATATCTAGTTTTATTTATATAATAAAACTAGATATTTATATAATAAAACTATAGGTAATTTCAGACATAACGATACCACAGTCAACCACAGTGAACCATGGACAATCCCGTGGTATGGCCAAAGAGTCCCGAACGTTTGATCAGCAGCATGCAGATGTTCACCACGGTCAATCACCTGTAGGGGCCAAAGCCAACCACGGTTCTAGAGGTCAGGAAGGGACCATCCCTGGAAGCATGGTGAAAATGATTCCCACTGGGAAACTGCCAAACATAACGACTGAATGCCAACCACCAGGCAGAATCATAACAAATGATCCCCAGCCATGGCGAGAGCACACAGCATCTCTGCCAGGCAACAAGCAACACACAGACCGGGGAGGGAGATTTAAAGGGCACACAGCAGCAGGGGAATGGGATGGGATGGAGCAAGTGGGAAGGGAGGGGAGAGCGTATGGTGAGCGAGGCAGGGGGGAGGTGTAGGAGGGGGAGGAGGTGGCGGCGGAGCAGCAGCAGATGGAGCAGGCTGCCCCTGAGGGGACAAATGACATGGGGATGGAGGCACCCCAGAAATGGGTAAGGAGAGCGAGGGGGGGCCTGCATAGCGGCTGAGGGGCATGAAAGGGGGGTGCCCAGTGGGAATAGGGCAGAGGGGTGGGCTGTGAACCAGAAAGACTGAGGACACTAATCCCCCCCTATGACCCACAGACCTGGAAATGGGCCCGGGAGCCAAACCCCCCGGAGGAGACGGGCGGAGGGGAAGCGGAGGTGGTGGTGGAGGAACCGCAGGAGGAGGGCACATGCAGCAGATGCTGGTACCAGCAAGGGGGGCAATGGGGGCACAAGGAGACCCAGGACTTCATAAGGATCTGGGGGTCCCTGGAGCACCAGGTGGAGCTCGCTGTGAACCAGAGGAACGAGCATGTGTTCACGGAGATCGTGCGGGACATGGAGGTGGCAGGGCACCACAGGACTGTGGCCCAATGCCACTCNCGCTGTGAACCAGAGGAACGAGCATGTGTTCACGGAGATCGTGCGGGACATGGAGGTGGCAGGGCACCACAGGACTGTGGCCCAATGCCACTCCAAGGCCAAGGACCTCAAGAGGGGGTACAAGGCAATCAAGGACAACAACCGGCAGTCCAGACACGGAGCACAGACCGCCCCCTACTATGATGCCCTGGACCACATCCTACACATGAATGGCTCCATAGTCGCCCCATGGGTTGTGGGAGTGCCATGGTCCATGGCAGGGAACGGACCGATGTACCCCCAACCCTGGCAGTCCCGCACGCAGTCACCGACCCCGGGGTCCCAGCCTGAGGAATGCCCCGGGACATCGGGGAGCAGCAGGCCCCCCTCACAAACCAGCACTGGGAGCCCACAGCCGCAATCTGACTCGGGCAGATCTGATGCCGACACAATGGTCACCCTGAATCAGTGGACCCAGGGAGAGCACAGCCCCATGGAGGAGCCAGCCCCGGAGGATACTGAGAGGGACATAGAGGGTATGCAAGCAGCTGGGAGGGCACATGGGCCATAGGGGACATGCCCAGGTCTCAAGGGCCCCCACAGGGTGTGGGCCCATCCCCATGACCCCCAGAAACCAGGGAATGCAGAAAGGGGTTGGAGTGCGGGGTGCCCCACCCAGGCACACAACAGGGGGGACAGTCACAGCTGACCAGGGGGCACTGGCCCCCAGTGCCAGCGAGCATGGGAAATGGTGGGATGGGGACCTGGACCATGCAAGGGTAATGCACCCCCCTCTGTTCCTCAACAGGTGTACACCCAACCCAGCACGTGGGTCAGCCAGGCAAGGTGGAATTCAGGGAACAGCTGCAGCAGCAGCAGGTGCATCAAGGTGAGCAACCAGAACGGGAGGTGTCACCAAATGGGGGTGCACCGAGGGCAAGGCCAGCCAGGCAAGGCACAACCCCCCCCGGTATGGCACACCCAGTGGCTTGGAGTGGGACGGAGGGGATGGGCAGGGCACAGGGGACCCCCCCGTGGGACACTGTGCCCACACATATGCCGAGGGGGGCACCACGGCCACCCCCAGCACAGTTCTGGGACAGGTTGTATGTGACCAAGCCTGACTAACCGTCACCAATCAATTCCCCAACAGGGCAACAGGCAGTGCCCCCACCAGCCGAGCCTGTGCCCCTGGCACAGTGGCAGCAGGAGCACAGCGCATAGGTACGGCACCGGAGGGAGGATTAGGCTGAGAAAATAGTCCGGACCAGCATGGACCAGGGGGAGTGGATGATAGCTGCCATCGACCACATGGAGGTCCCACCAGGCCTCCGGAGACAGCAGCCACCCTGGGAGGCCCCTATGGCAGTGCCAGCACTGCCAGCACCACCCCCTCCCCCCATTCCTGCTGCACAGGGCGGTCCAGACCCAGAGACAGCTCAGGACATGGTCGGGGAGACCGACGACGGGTGAGGAGAGCTCCCNCCAGGAACGGAGGTGGAAGTGGGGAGCACAGGCGGCAGATGGAGGTGTTGGTGCGGCTCAACCAGACCATTGAGCGGCTGGGCACTGAGCACACCTGAACGATGGACAGGTCCCTGGACATTGGCACCTCACTGCTGCTGCATGCAGGGACCATGAGTGCCTACAGCATGGCAGCCAGTCCACCCAGCACCATACCATCTCTAACACCTCAGCAGCCATCTGCGGTGCTCCCACTGCCACCACCACTGCCCCAGCTGCCGGCATGGTCTCTGGGCCTGCACATCCACCTCCCAGTCCCACCAGGCCTCCGGAGACAGCAGCCACCCTGGGAGGCCCCTATGGCAGTGCCAGCACTGCCAGCACCACCCCCTCCCCCCATTCCTGCTGCACAGGGCGGTCCAGACCCAGAGACAGCTCAGGACATGGTCGGGGAGACCGACGACGGGTGAGGAGAGCTCCCAGAGCTCCATAGTGCCCGTTAGGTGGCCGAGGGGGTGGCCCAGGAAGCAACAGGGTCTGGGGGGGCAGTGGACGAGGTAGGGGGAGGTAGGGCAGGCCAGGGAGCAGGAAGGGGGAAGGGAGAGGGGATTAGGGCACAGGGGCCACTGTAAGGAAAGTAAACAAATGGGTTTGCAACTACAACAGGTTTATTGTCTGCTTCATGGTTCCAGTAAGGGAGCAGGGGATTGGTTCATCTGCAGGACGATGACAGGTGGAACCTGCCATAGGGAGGCCTCCATACAGCTGTGGGCACCCACAGGTGCTGGGACAGCTGGTGCTGTGACCTGCCTTTGCGGACAGGGTGGGGACCCAGGGACTGGGGGTGTCCCTTGACAGCTCACGAGGCCCCGGGGCCAGCCCAGCGCACTCTGACCCCGGGCTCACTGGCCATACACCTCGCCAGAGCAGCATGGATCCACTTGGCATAGCGGTATTCCCGCGGGCTCTCAGAATTCACAGAGAGTGACATGGGTCCTGGTTGCCACTGGGGCATGGGGAACACCAAAGCAGCCCCATCAGTCTTGCATATGTTGTGCAGGACACAGCAGGCACCGATCACGAAGGCCGAGATCTCCACAGTGAAGTTGAGGCAACCTGCAAGGCACCTCCAGCACTGCTTGAGGGCACCGAAGGCCCTCTCAACCACGGTCCTCGAGGCGCAGAACCATGAGTTGAACAGCGCCTCCACAGGGGTCCTGGGGACTGGGTATGCTTTCATGAGTCAGCAGATGAGCGGGTAGGCCGGGTCCCCCAGGATGCAGGTGGGCATCAACACCCCCTCGATCCTGGTCATCTCCATGTCTGCAAAGTCCCCCTGGTACATCCGGGCATAGAGGGAAGAGATGGCGAGGATCGAGGCATCGTGGCTGTGACCGGAGTGGCCAGTGAAGATGTCCGTGAACCAGCCCCGGTGATCCACAATCACCTGAAGCTGCAAGGAATGGTACCCATGCCTGTTGATGTACTCTCCAGCATCCCCATTGGGGGGGCCAGAGGATCTCGATGTGGGTAACATGCACAGTGCTCAGACAGTTGGGGAACCTGCCAGACTTGAAGCCAGCCACCACGGCCTCCTGGTCCACCAGCTGGATCACTTGGTCGAGTAGCATGCCCTCCGCGGCCTCACAGAAGTCCCAGAGGATGCCTGTGATGGTGCTCAGTCCCACACTGAAGTGCTGCACCACAGACTGGCAGGAATCCGGAGTTGCCACTGCCCAGACCGCTATAGCCATGCACTGGACCATGGGTATGGGAGAGTGCATGGGGGTTCGCAGTCACTCCAGCCAGGGCACCACCAGCTCAGCGATCCACATGAGGAACCGCCTGTCCATGTGGAAGTGTGCCCTCTATGCTGCATCGTCCCACCATGCCAAGGCCCCGGACCACCATTCCTGTGCCCGGTCCGTGACCCAGAGCCACTTTTGCGTGGGCATGGTGAGCATTACTGCGCTCCCCATAGCTGCCTGGCGCCAGTTGTGTCTGTTGACTGCCTCTTGGAGGACAGCGGGGCACCCTCGGGTGAGGTGCAGGGCCCGTTGGTATGGCACAGACGCCCGCAGGGTTCTGAGCCTGACCTGGGAACACCTGCGCCCATGGTGGGAATGCCAGGCGGCCACAGCGGTCCTTGCAAGGCACCCCCGGATGTCAGCACTCAGGTGGAGCAGCTCTGTGGCGAGCCACTGGAGGTTGGTGTGCTGCCGGTGCCAGTTTGCAGTCAGGTCCAGGAACAGGCAACATGCAGCCCTCTGGCCCGCATCCATGGTGGAGCGTGCTTGTGGTGCGGTCTGGCACACGGCTCTCCTGCACGTGTCCTGGGCCCGCCTCAGCTCTGTGCCCCACCCATGCACCTGTGGGGCAGGCCCTGGTGAACCCTTATTGGCTGCCCTCGCCTGGCCATGCCACGACCACCAGTTGGCCAGGGGGTGCTCAGCTGTGCCGTTGGGGCCTTCGCTGGGCTCCTCATGCCAATTGCGCTTGTCTGCCAGCAGGTGTGTGGCTCCAGACAACTCCTCTCCCCTGGGTGCACTGCACTCCCATTCTGGGGACTCATGGCCTGGGCCCGTATATGCCCATCAGCGCAGTCCACAGCTGGTTGCCTGTTGTCATCACCTCCCTGCTATCTGTGCTTGCTGGACATTCTGTGTGCTCGGTTCTTGCAGCTGTGCTGTGTCCGCTCTCCCACGGATCGCTCGCTAGCCATGCCTTGTTGCGGCTGGCAGCCTTATGTCATGTCCTTGGAGTTCCCCTGCGTCCCTCTCCAGCCCACATGGGATCGTGGGCTCCCTCTTTCCTTGCTGCTCAGACCCTCTGCCTGCTGGACCATGCTAAGCAGTGTTTCCCCTGGGCTCCCATTCACTAGATCACCTGGCACCTCCCATAGCTGGACCTTCTGGGAGACCATGGCCCTATGTGACCTGTGGCATTCCCAAGCCATGCAACTGCTCCTGTGCTGCCCAGATACCCTCTCAGGTGCCTATGAGAGTCTGAGCTCTGGCCTTCACTACATTGGCTATGAGGTGAGTGGTAGTGCGTGCCGGCTCCATGCGGAGGCGCTGGGCCTCCGTCCCTTTCCTGATGGACACATTCTGGAGATGAGGTGCTCGCATGTGGTGTGGTCTGTGGTGGAGACCGTGTCTGCCCTCTCGGTCTGTGGCCTGGCCATGTTCACTACCTGTCTGGAGGAGAGGGGTCCTGCCCTGGCTGTTTCCTTCTTCTGCTGCATCCACGGGGCCCGTGGCTACCAGCGGTCACGTGGGGCGGCGTATTGCCACCTGTTGGAGCTCGGGCACCTGCCTTGGCCCCCTGCTGCTGACTATTCCTTGTTGGAGCCCACCAGACCGGAGCTGGCAGCGCTGGCAGCTGTGTGGACCCGTGCTGATGTGCAGGTGGGGCTGACTGGCCCGGACTTGTTTGAGGCCTACTACCTCATTGCCCACCACATGGCATGCTTGGGCTACTGCTGGGGCATGCTTCAGTGGCCCCACTATGTGCATCTGTTGGGCCAACCTGCCCCAGCTAGAGATGGGTGAACGCGGTTCGGAGGTTCAGAGTTCGGACCAAACTCAGTCTGTTCGGTTGACCGAACTAAACTTCCGAACCGAACTCAAATTTCAAACCGAACCAAACTGAGCCGAATTTCCAAACTCCGTTCTGTTCGCCCATCCCTAGTGGCAACACACACCAAAAACCTGGTTTTGAATGGCCGAATGTGGTTCGGAAGTTCGGAATTCGACCGAACTTGGTCTGTTCGGTCGACCGAACTGAACTTCCGAACCAAACTCAAATTTCAAACCAAACTGAACTGAACTGAATTTCTGAACTCAAATTTCAAACTGAACCGAACCGAAGCGAATTTCCGAACTCCATTCTGTTGGCCCATCCCTAGTCCCAGCCACCTTTGTGGCCCCGTGCAGCTGGATGTGAGACCCCCTGTGTCTTCGGTGTGATGGATGACAGCCCCACCATGTGCACCCTGCACCTCCCTGCCAGCTCCGGGTACTGGCCACTTGCTCCTTGCCGTTCTGGCCTCTCAGCTTTTCTGGCTGGGTCAGTTACCTCCGTTTCACTTGCCTGTGTTGCTGTGCCCCGTCCATGGGCACCCCGTGTCCTTCGCTGCCTGTGGTGTTCCTTTACGTGCCCGCCCCCCCCCTTTGACTGATACCTGCTGCCTGTGACCTCTCCCGGCTCTCCCTGTGGTGTAGTCCTCCCTTGCATGGCCGCCCAGTCACCTGTGCCTATGCCCTGCTTCCCCGCCCCCTGGGTGTGTCCATGACTGTATGGGTCTTGGGGGCCCTGGACAGCACCTCCTGGCATCCTTGGGGGGGGGCTGCGAGTGCTGCCCGCAGGATCCTGCTGGCATCCATCCCCACCTGTGCTTCTGTATAAGCGAGGCGGATCCTTGCCATATGGACCTGCCTGGGACCGGTCTGGTGCCTTCCTCTGTTTGGTTGCCCTCCCCCTGTGACCCTGCTCTGTCCCTGTGGGGATGCCCGTTACTTGGGCTGCCTGTGTTGCTGTTGGGTGGCCCGTGCCGCCTGTGCTTTCAGTGGGGTTCTGGGTACTTTTTCCCATGTCCCAGTCTGTTCCCGGGCTGGTCGCCTCCCCTCCTGTGGCCCATAGCTCCCACCCCCCACGCTGTGTCTGCGGTGCTGTGTGTGTTGGCCTTCCTGTGGTGCTATCACCCTTCCCCCCCTCTGTTCCACTGCTCCTGGCTGTGCGCCATGCTCTGCGTGCCTGTCCCTTCCTAGGTGTCTGTCTGTTCCCTGTCCTGTGTTGATGTTTTCCTGTGTGCCCCGGTGTCCTCTCCCCTTCCTTGTGTTCCCGTTCGGGTGTGTTAGCGCCCAAGCATGTGTGTGTGGTTTGTGTCCTGCTGTGTCCTTGGCTTCCCTGTCCCTGTTGAATGCGCCACCTGTGCAGCTCTTCTCCCTCCTCCCCCTCCCTTCCCATTTCTCTTGTGTGGGCATTGCCTTTTGGTGCTTATGGCTTCATTTGCCCTCGGTCGGCCATGGCTGCCTCCTCCCCTGCCCAGGTGGCTTATGGGTGTTCTAACCATGGTCCGGAATCGATGTAACATCTGTTGCACTGCCCCAGGTCGGTTTCACCAAACCCATTTGGGGGGGCAGGGGGGAACCCAGTTTTCCCTCCCCCCTCCAGGCTGCATTGGTGGAAGGGGCTCACTTCCCCCGCCCCCCCCGCCCAGCCTGGTAAAAAAAAATTTAAAGCGCAACCACACACCCCCAGGGATCGACCTAACTGCTGGTGCCGGGGCACTGGCCTCAGGTCCGGAGGCACCAGCAGCAGTGGGTCTGACTCCGGCGGCACTCTGGAGCACTTCAGACCTCTTCTAGGCTTTCTGGGAACTGAAGGAGGGCTTACAGCCCCTCCTTCAGTTCCCAGAAGGCCTAGAAGAGGCCTGAAGCACTCTGGAGTGCTGCTGGAGCCGCTGCCGCTGCTGCCGCTGGACCTGGTGCCAGAGCCCCGGCACCACCAGGTAGGTCGATCCCTGGGGGTGTGTGGTTGTGCTTTAATTTTTTTTTACCAGGCTGGGCGGGGGGGCGGGGGAAGTGAGCCCCTTCCACCCATGCAGCCTGGAGGGGGGAGGGAAAACTGGGTTCCCCTTTGTCCCCCACCCAAGTCGGTTCAAAACCCGAACTTTGTTCGGCCCATTCGGGTGTGGGACATTTCGGGTTTGTGGTTTTCATGAATGGCCTGAACACCCCGAGTTCGGGCTGAACACCGAACCCCCAAACTCTGTTCACACATTCCTTTTGATTACATCCATCAGTTCCTTCCTCTCCCATCACAGGCCCCATTCAAGAGTTCAACACTGCTTCTGGCTCCGAGATGTCTTCTCCCTCCTCCCCTCTCCATATTTCCCTCCAAAAAACACCTGCTAGGCAATAACAAAATCAATAACAACTTTTGTTAATATTATTAATGTTGTTATTATTTGTTGTCATTTTTGTTACTGTAATAATGATAACAAAAATGACAAATTTCATTTTTGGTATTGATAAAATGGCATGCACACCCCTACCTATGATCTGGACCCTCTTCTTCCTGATTGCACTTCTTAAGCACCCCATAAAGATTATACTAATTTTAAAAGTGGCCCTTGGGAGGGAAAAGACTCTGCACCCGTGTTTTAAACAGTTCCTGCATCCCTGGATGTAGTTCACTGGTGAATCAGCTCTGGTTGCTGGCAAAGTGCTGGTGAGTTAATCTCGCCTCAAACAGAGGTTATAATTTAGAACTCCATCACTGACAACAACACTGTCCTGCACTGTATCTTAAAGAGGGGTGACCCTTAATACTTCCACAGGCATTGAAGACTGCTCTGAAGTAGAACTGAAATGGGTACTTAATTTAGTACACATTGGTAAGACCCACATGTTCGGGTACCACATCAGGTACTCAATGGGCTACCTGGGTACTGATTGGGTACCCAAATGCCCGAAAAACCAATAATTTCCAGTTCTGATTTTTCAATTTTCCAATTACCAATCAGTATATAGGGACAGAAAACTGAACAATTCTGACACACACAAAAAATGGGACTGGAAGTTGAAACATTGGGACTGGAAGTCGGCTTTCTGGAATGGAAACGCAAAAAAACAGCATCGGAAGTCAAAAAATCAGGATGGAACTGTAGAGCTGAAATGAAAAATCTCTGCGAGTGCTTTTTCAAATGGAAACAAACGGATCTTTCACTTTTGTTCATGTGAGGGGGAAACCTATTGGCATTTTTGACATTTTTCATGATTTTCTACTCTTTTCTGCCATTTTGGTAATTTCCATTGTTACCGGTATTTTTCAGTAATTTCTGGTATTATAGGTAATACCAGAAATAAAAAAAAATTACCTGAAAATGATGGCAATTGTGGGCACTGATGCCGATGGGACTGGAAATGCAGAAGCAGAATATACTAACCAATGGTTAAAAGCACTCCTGAAAAGTCGGTATTTCCTGACGGAACAAGAGCACCTGCTCTCACTTCAGGCCTAGACGGAAGTTGAAAAACAGTGTCTATGGCCATTTTGACATGGGCCTTGGTTGGTGGGAGTGTCGATGCAGCGGGTGTAGGTGAGTGTGTGCCCACTTACATAAGAACATAAGAAGTGCCATACTGGGTCAGACGAATGGTTCATCTAGCCTAGCATCCTGTCTCCGACAGTGGCCAATCACGGTGGCTTGGGAGAAGCACCCAACAGGTCATAATGGGGGATCCATTTTTCCCTGAGCTCCCGTCATGTTCCATAATCCTGTCTGGCTAATAGCTGCTAATGGATCTATCTTCCAGAAACTTGTCCAAACCTCTTTTAAACTCAGCTATAGTACTGGCCCTTACCACAGCCTCTGGCAGTAGATTCCACAACCCAATTATACACTGAGTGAAAAAATATTTTCTTTTATTTGTTTTAAACTTGCCACCCATTAGTTTCATGCAGTGTCCCCTAGTTCTAGTACTAACTGAGTGGTAAGTAACTGCTCCCACCTACACCTACCGACGCCACAGGCAGCGGGTGTTTGTACATGCGCGCTCCTGCCGCACACCCACCTACACCTACTGACACCCATCTCCACCCATGGAGCTTCCTCCATTCTGTTGGAGGGCTCCGTGGGTGGGGATGGGTGTGGGCTGGTGTGCGGCAGGTGTTGGTGGGTGTGCGGTGGGAGCACACCCACACAAACACCTGCCGCCTGTGGTGTTTACACAGGTGCACACCCGCCACACACATATTCCCCCACCTAATGGCGACTTTACACAGACTGCCCCCCCGCCGCACATCCGCCCGAACACCGAGCGGCCAGGGGGGCAGTCCGTGTAAAAACGACCTATTTTTGGTATGCAGACATGGTGTACACTGGTGCTGTATATGTACCAAATTTCACCACTTGGGAAATTTGGCTAATAGCATAGCTAGGTTCAAAAAACGAATTATGTCCTTAGAGGATAGGTACATAAATGGCTATTAGTCAGACTGATCAGGGATGAGAACTCTGACTGTTGGGGTCTAGGAGTGAGTAAGAGGAAATGGATCACTCCGTTATGATCTGTTCATTTCTCTGAAGCGAAAGAGACCACTACTGGAGACAAGATGCTGGACCATTGGTCTGACCCACCATGGCTGTTTTATGCTCTGTGTTTGCATCCCAGGCTGCTGCACAAACCTTCAGCCTACAAAAATTTGATCTATGACAGATAAAGGAATGACTCATGTGCATTGGTGTAATGCACTGATTTACAGACCTAGAGTCCTAGAAGGAGTGTTAAACAAAACCAAAGGTTGCCCTGAGCATTACTCTTTGCAACTAGCTGTTTGATTTAGCAGAAAGATATGTAAAAAACTCCTATTACCAAAGTCAGACTGCATTCTAGCTATTACCTGTCTTTACAAGCACTATTATTCTAGGAAGGAGATGGATTGTGGAATATATTTCACTCAAGAAATTTGATCCAGATTAGCTGGTTTTCAGACAGTCTAATGAACTGATGTGTTTTGCTAACCTTTTTGACTCAATCCACATCCCTTTTCTTGAATAAACTTCATGTGTGTGAAAGGCATGATTTTAATGGAGCTATACCAATTTCTAGTGCAGAATCGAGAAATCGTAGCAAAAGCTGTTTATGTCAGAAACAGGTCACTCATCTGTGCTCACACAATATTTATTTGTTTATTTATTTATTTAATACATTTATTAGTCGCCCCCCATGCCAGTGGCATCCCGGGGTGATGTACAATTTAATAAAAAACAACATTCAAAAAAATAAAAAACATTTTAAAAAATCCAGCAATTTAAACACCAAAACAGGGTCGGGATAAACATAAGGGAAAAGATAAAACCCTCCCCAAAGGCCTGGGCTAACAGTCAGGTTTTACAAGCCCACCGGAATGTCAAAAGGCCAGGCGAGCTTCCTCTGGCAGGGAGTTCCAAAGATGCGATCCAGCTACCGAGAATGCCCTCTCCATTTTGAGCCCCCGCTTAACACGGGGAACCTCCAAGAAGGCAACCCCGGCTGACCAAAGGAGTCGCTCTGGGACACGGAGGGCGAGGCGGTCCCTGAGTTACGAGGGGCCCAGACCGTGAAGGGCTTTATAGATCAATACCAATACCTTGAACCTGGCTCGGATCGCTATTGGCAGCCAATGCAGAATCTGGAGCACAGGTGTTATATGCGCCCGATGACTCGTCCTCGTCAGGAGCTGGGCCGCCGCATTCTGCACTAGCTGCAGCCTCTGGACCAGGAACAAGGGCAGCCCCACATAGAGCTCATTACTGTAGTCCAGCCTCGAGGTGACAAAGGCATGGATGAGGGAGGCCAGGTCCGGCCCAGAGACGTATGGATGCAGCCTCCACACTAGATACAACTGGCGAAGGTGGCCTTCACCACTGCCTCCACCTGTCAATCCAGGCAGAGATCTGAGTCCAACACCACCCCAAGAGTCCGAACCTGCTGAGCTATCGGAGGGAGAACCCCCCCTATCAGGGGAGCCAACACCTCCCTTGCCCGCCCCACCACCATCACCTCTGTCTTATCGGGGTTGAGCTTCAGTCTGCTCTGCTGCATCCACTCCACTATGGCCTCCAAACACTGGGATAGCAATGAGACAGCAGGGTTTGGATTAGCTAAAAAAGAGAGGTACAGCTAGTATCATCAGCATATTGGTGACATTGCACCCCGAACCCTCTCACGATCTCCCCCAAGGGCTGCATATATACATTAAATAATAGTGGAGACAAGATGGAAGCCTGCAGAATGCCGCAGGACAGGACACAGGGGCAAGATGTTTCAGCTCCCAACACCACCTGCCGACTTCTCCCCGAGAGGAATGAGCGCAACCATTCAAGAACAGTCCCGTCCAACCCCCCCCCC
>QEPC01011110.1:290031-303759 GCA_003113815.1 Sphenodon punctatus | reverse complement strand
CAGCAGCCCATGGTCCACGGTATCAAAAGCGACTGAGAGATCTAGCAGGATAAGAAATGTAGAACATCCTGCATCCATCTCCCGGTGGAGATCGTCGACCAAGACCACCAACGCTGTCTCAGTGCCATAGCCGGGACGTAACCCAGATTGAAAAGGGTCTAGGAAATTGATGCCATCTAGATGCACCTGGAGCGGGATCACTACCGCCCGCTCTATAACCTTCCCTAAAAAGGCAAGGTTAGAAACAGGTCAGTAACTGGTGAGTGTGTCCACATCTAATGATGATTTCTTCAGCAGGGGGAACACCACAGCCTCCTTGAGGCAAGGTGACAACGTCCCCTGCCACTGGGATGCATTAACCACTTTTGCCAGCACCGTCCCCAAAATCTCCCTGGAGGCTTTCACCAACCAGGACGGGCATGGATCAAGTTCACAACTGGTGACTCTCACAGAACCTAGGACATCCACCGCATCGGCTGGCGTCACTTCCTGAAAGTTCCCCCACAAAGTTGGACGAGACAGGGCCTCCGTAACTTCATTCTCACTGCCTGCTTCCCCCAACCCAGTGTCAAAGTCACTATGAATCTGAGTGATCTTGTCTGCAAAGTAGGTGACAAACTCCTCACAACAGGCCTGGGACAAGTCCCCATCCAGGCAGAGGGAGGCCAGACTGACCAGCCCCCGCACCACCTGAAACAGCTTCCCCAGGCGTGACTTTGCAGATGGTGAGGGCAGTAAAGAACTCCTTCTTTGCTGTCCTCACAGCCTCAACATAGTACTGTAAATGGGCCCTATGGAGAAGTCGGTCGGAGTCAGAGTGAGTCCGATGCCAGCATCACTCTAGCCTCCTGCCTACCTGTTTCATACACCGCAGCGCCTCAGTAAACCAAAGGGCCCTGCGGTGGCGGGACGGAGGCAGGGGGCGTCTTGGAGCCACCCTGTCAGTGGCCTCCCCCAGCAAACTGTTCCAATGCTAGACCAGCTCATCGACAGAGTGGCTGTCCAGGTCCAAAATTAATTCCCTCAGGACTTCTTGGAACCACTGGGGTTCCATCAGCCTCCGAGGGTGGACCAATCTAACTGGTCCCATCCCCTTCTGGAGGTGGTGTGCTGAGAGGCTGGCCTGAAGGAGATAATGGTCCGACCATAACAAAGGCGTAGTCCTAACCTCCACCACTACTGAACCACCCGCCTCAAGGCCAGAACTGAAGATCAGGTCGAGGGTATGCCCCCCCCCCCGCCATGTCGTTCGGGCAGTTGACCACTTGGGACAAATCCATGGTTACCATGGCGTCCATGAATTCTTGCTCCGCTCCTACAAAGCCAGCATTGGCATGGACATTGAAGTCCCCCAGGACCAAAGTCCCGGAGGAGCCCAGTGCCACCTCCGAGGCCAACTCTGCTAGAGCAGCAAGGGATGCTGCCAGATAGGAAGGGGTCTGGTATACCAGCAGTACCCCTAACTTGCCCCCAGCCAAATCAAACACCACATGGAGGGCCTCAATACCTGCAATCTCCTGGACTGGATATCTCCTAACAGGCCAGTCCTCTCTAAAAATAATTGCTACACCACCTCCCTGGCTACCTGTGTGGGGCTGGTGCTGTACAGCATACCTGGCCGTAACGGGACCTGCTAAAGTTTGTCCAGCCATCTCATCCAACCAGGTCTCCGTAATACACGTGAGGTTCACAGCCCCATCCAGGATCAAATCCCGGACAATTGGGGCCTTGTTTACAATGGACCTCGCGTTTAACAGCAGCAGCCCCCCACAGGCAGACCTTGGATCTAGCTCCTCCCTCCACCCCATATGGGGGAATGGCACGCTGCACCTCCAACAGGCACCTAGGTTCCCTAGGGGCACGAGCCATCCATCTCCGTGGACCATACCATCCACGTCCAAGAACCACCCCTATGGCTGCTCCTCCCCACCCCCGTCCACCCAATCCCGGCCCCCTAAACCCGGCTGTTTCCCCAACGGCCCCTCACTCCCCATATCACCCTTACCACTCCCCCCCCAAGCCACCCCCAGTTCACCTGACCATCCTGCTGCCACCAGGGGCTGGCACAAGACATACCCCCCCGACTTCCCTCTCTCACAAGGTGTCGGGTACACATACCCCCACCTGCTGCCACCAGGTGGTCTCCTTACGCCTCCCCCTGCTGCCACCAGGGTTTTGCTACAGGATCCCTCCCTCCTCCCCCACCCACCCTATCCTCTAACCACCCCTCCAACACTCCCCCACCCTTCCTCCCCAACCCTAAACAAGCAACACCCCGACCTGCCAACAAACTCCCTTGGGTCCCCTGCAGTCCCAAAGTGCCCCTAAGTGCTGCACCCCTTTGGCCGCGTCCCTTCGGCTCATGGCCTACAGCGGAGCCACTGGCAGCTGGGCTATATAGCCCCCAGTCACGTCCGGGTAGGGGACAAGCCGGCCCACATGACTGGCTTCTTCACTCCCCCCCCCCCCCCCCCCCGGGGCTCACTGATGTCTTTTCTTCCCGCAGGTCCCTGGAGTACCCGGCCCAGCGGGAGCGGAGCAGTGGTGACCAGCAGCAGCAGCGGACCCCCCCCCTCAGCAGCAAGATGACACAGTGCAGGTAGGTAGAAATCCAAGCGGAGCCACTGGCAGCTGGGCTATATAGCCCACAGCTATATAGGATGTATAGCCATATAGGATGTATAGCAGCCAGTAAACAATGAGGATGTTTACTGGCTTTTTCGCTAGTTTCACTAGTTCCAGTTCAGTAATTGTTTGGTACTTCTGGTAATTCTTCCTAGGCAGGAGAAGGCACACACCACATAACGTTCCTTGCATGCTGCATATGTTTGCTTGTGTATGACCACAAGTTCACTACCTAACTTTCATCATTTCCCTTATTGGTCCTTGTTTTGGCTCCTTGTAAACTGTGTTTTGATTGGTGTATTTCAAGAGCTAGACCGTACTTGTTTTCTGCATTCTAATGCCAGAAACTGTTGTAAAATGCTGGATACTGATGAAAATACTGGAAAATAACTGACAGAAAACGATCAAAAATTACAAAAAATTCCCAAAACTAATTAAAAATACTGAAAAATGGCAGACAATCATAGGCATTGATCTGAACAACAGCGGAAGTGCAGATTCAGTGGATAGTGAGGAAATCCAATAAATAGTCACAGGCACTCCTGAAGGTACATATTTCCCGACAGTACAGGAACAGTTGTTCTCGCCTCAAACTCAAATGCCAAAATAAAGTATCCAAACCAAAATAACTAAATAAGATGATATGCTAATATCCATTTTGGTTGTAGATATTATTTAGATATTCAGAGGGATATCTGAAAATATAAGTAATATCAGAAAATACAAAATCTACTATTCCTTTTAGCTCTAACAGCAAACATCTGAATGTGCTCAGATTCTACTAGTATAGGCACAATACAAAAAAATAAGTAAATAGAACTAGGACAACATTAACATTCTGCTACTTCCCCTATATAAGAAAATAAAATTAAAAAATAGTAGTCAACAAACATTGTAATAAATCCCATGTTACTTGAAAAAAAAATTTTCTAAATTCATTGTCAGATCATCCTAATTCTGCACCACAGGCCTAACAAAGCCATGAAAATCCCAGGAACCTGAAACTTCCACTGTCTGCTGAAATGTAAGAACAGTCTCAGACAAACTGAAATTTCAAGATTTCCACTCTGAAGGGGAACTTGAAGTTTACAGCCTGGGTATGCCCTGATACATGACACATAGCAGCATACCTTGATTGAATCACACAAGCTAGACATGGAAAAGACCTATGAGGTCATCTTTTCCGTCTCCCTGCCAATGCTGATTTTTTTTTGCTGCCAATACAGGATTATTCTTGAATGTTTTGTCCAGTCTATTATTAAATGACTCAGGCAATGGGGCTTCCACCACTTCCCTTGGGAGACTATTCCACAGTCCAATAGACATTAATGTTAGGAACATTTTCCATATGTTTAGTCTAAATTTGACTTTGTTCCATTTCATTCAAATGCTCTTGATAAAATTCCCATTGTAGTACCCTCAGTAAGTCCTCTCGTGCTTGCTGTTTATGACCCTGACATACTTGTAGAAGATTTCTCAGAACCATGTAGTGTGTATGTTAAATATCAACGTGCATTATGCTAGAAGCAGTATACAAAATATTTGACTGCCTTAGCAAGGCCCTACTCTCAACTTGATAACATTCCTCCATGAATCTGTCTGTTAGGGGTGTGCACCAGGGACCCATGTTGTCTTTCATTTTCATTTTTCATTATTAAAAACTATTGTTTTTATTATCGTTATTAACAAAATTTCATTTTTCGTTATTGGTGTCGTTATCAGTATCGGTATCAATTTTGAGTGACAATGAAGATTTCCACTGTGGGCTGCCACCAGTGGCAGAAGTGCCAGCAGACACCTGACCCAGACTTCTCAGGCGTTGAACTCCTTCCTCCCTTTCTCATTACAATACAGTAGTAATAAGTGCACAATGACAATATGAAAATTACTAATATGTATGTCTAACCTACACCTAATAACCTATACTAAATTAAATATATTGGGAAAGGGAAGGTGAAGGTAAAAGGTAAAATAAAGAAAGGCAGGATATAACGCTGAGGACTGGGGGAGATTTTTAGTGCTATCACTAGAGTTCTGTAAACACAACATGACACAGCAAGCGCTAACCCAGAACAAGAGTGAAACAGCTTGGCCCTGCAACATAAAGGATTGCAGTGCCCTCCCCAGAGCCCCCATTATTGGTTCTGGGAGGCAGGAGGCATTGAGCAATCACAGGTTGCCATTCAACTGCCTGGGACCTGCTTGAGCTGCTCATTGGCCAGCAGTTACATCCATCAGGTCCTTCCCTTCCCATCACAGGCTCAGTTCAAGAGTTCAACACTGTTTCTGGCTCCGAGATGTCTGTTCCCTCCTCCCCTGTCCACATTTCCCTCTGAAAAACACCTGCCAGGCAATAACAAAATAAATAATGACTTTCGTTATCATTACTGATTTTGTTATTATTTATCTTTGTTATCATTGTTGCAATAAAAATTACAAAAATGAAGAATTTCATTATCGTTATCAATATAACAAAAATAAAGTCCACACCCCTACTGCCTGTAATATTGGTGACTTTAGAAAATCTCACCCAATCAATTCCAAAACTTCAGGGAATGTTCTAGGCATAGGTGGGGAGAATGCTATTAATTCAGGTAAAAGTGCGAAAGCCTAAAATGGCTCTGAAATAGGGATGTGCGAACAGAATGCGGTTCGGATGTTCGGACCTTTGGTCGTTCAGTTTGAAACCTGAGTTCGGGTTCAGTTGTTCGGTTTGGCGGAGTTCGGTTCGGCCGAAGTTGGCAGAACTTTAGAAAATAGCGCTATCGATATGGATACCGATACCGAATTTGAAGATTTTTTTTGGTATTGGTATCATTTGGCCCTGAAACAACCCCTGGTCTCCACCCCTGGTGCCAGGAAGTCTGCTCCTCAGCTGCCTCCCTCTTCCAGTCATGTTTTCCCCACCTGAATTCACGTTTTTCCTGCCCCTGAACTTATTCGAACTCACCCAAACATGACTGAACTGTTTGGCCGTTTTCGAGTTCGGTTCGGACATTCAGTTCAGACGTCTGAACAGACCAAGTTCGGTCCAAACTCCGAACATCCAAACCGTGTTCGCACATCCCTACTCTGCATGAAGAAATATTTAAATATATGCTTACTCTCCACTGCATGGAAGGTGCAATGCTCTGCTGTGCTGGGGAGTAGGAGTTCAGTGACTGATTCATTTACCACCTGGAGCTGCTCCTTCCTCCCCACCCTTGGGCCCTCTTACAGCAGGTTCTAACGCTGCCAGACTCTGTTACAGGTGGCTTCCTGTGGTGGTTGCCTCTGGTGACTGCCAAAGGCTAGTCACCATTTGGAAGCTGTTTGGCAGCAGGAGGCTGGACCTGTCCTTGCACCATTGTTGTTTTGTTATTTTGTTTTATATAGTTGTAGAGTGAAGAGTAGTGGACTGGTAGTCCCCCCCGAAATTGTTTTTATTTGGTTTTAGCTGGTTGGGTGGGGTGGGGTGAGGGGAAATGGTGAGTTTGGGGAAATGGTGGGAGGGAATGCCATGGCCCCTAGTGAGACAGGGGTTCAGACACAGGGAAAGAGGGAGTGCCATGGACTCTTAGTAAGAGGGGGGAATTTAGGTATGGGGGAGGAGGTTAGAGGTGTGCACCAGGGGCCATGTCATTTTCATTTTTTTGTTTTGGTTATTTAAATCTGTAGTTTTCATTTTCATAAATGGGCTAGGGGTTGTGTGTGCTATCTCTGCCCCTGAGGGTTGCAAGGACCTACATCCCTGCAGGATTACTAACACCTGGCCCCTCCTGCCTCCACAGGTAGCTATTTTAAGGCTGGCCCCTGGGAGGTTGTGGTCGCTAGGGGTTGTGTGTGCTCTCTCTGCTCCTGATGGTTGCGACGACCTGCATCCCTGCAGGATTACTAACACCTGGCCCCTCCTTCCACCACATGTAGCTATTTTAAGGCTGGCCCCTGAGGGTTGTGGCTGCTAGGGGTTGTGTGCTGTCTCTACCCCTGAGGGTTGTGAAGACCTGCATCCCTACAGGATTACTAACACCTGGCCCCTTTGCCTCCACAGGTAGCTATATTAAGTCTGGCCCCTGAGGGTGCCAGCCCTCAGGTGCCAGCCCGACGGGCGACATACAAAGGGTGCTGGCCGATTCTGGGGACTGTCCGTAGGGACGAACATGGCAGTAGCAGCCAGAACTGTAATCGATCATGACCCCTTAGATAACCCCAGGACATCCGGGCCTGCCATGACCAAAACCAGCCTGACGCCCGGCCCAGGAGGAGCCAGTGCCTTCCACTTCCCCAGCTGGAGGAGGGGGTGGGGGCGGGGCCAGGGTGCACTGCCTGGATTTCTGGACCTGGCATGGCCAAAAGTGGCCTGCCACCCAGCCCAGAAGGAGCTGCTGCCTTCCACCTCCCCTTGGCTTACCTGGGTGCCGCTGCCGCTACTCTGGATGCTGCCGCTGCCACCGGACCAACCCACCACCTCCTGGAGCCATGCTGCCTGGCCCACCAGGTACCAACTCTCCCCTGCCCAGCCAGAGGAAGGGGTCAGGGCCAGGGCACATGGCCAGGACGTCTGGGCCTGGGGCAGCAAAAAGTGGCCTGTTGCCCAGCGGCATTGCAGGTGGCGTGCCTAAGGGCTGGTCCTTAGGTGTGGCCCTTAGCGGGAGGGGGGGAGGCTTGTTTGTTGTTTTAAGAGGGATTAGAGTGGGAATGGGGTGTTTCCTTTTTGAGGGAGGGCGACAAGGGGTCTGGGTTAGGGAGGGAAGGGTTGACCCCCTTAGTGTGAGGGAGGGGCGCAGCCCTTTGAGAGGGAGGGATCCTCCGTTGGCAGAGGAGGGTGGGGGGTGTTTTGGGGGTGGGGATCTCCCTCAGGGGGCTGGCAGGATGGCCTCCGGGGTGTGTGTCTTGGTGGAGTGGATCTGGGGGGTGAGGGGTCTGCAGCCATAGGGGTTGTTCTGGACCGGGGGGATTATGGTTCTTCTGGGAGACAGGTTTGACCTGTGAGATTGGACAGATGGTGTGTTTCTGTCCTGCTCACTGACCCCCAGGCAGGTGGTGAGGTGATTAGGGATCAGAGGACCCCTGGTCTTGGCTTGATGCTGATAAATACGAGGTCGGTGGCTAACAAGTCAACTGCGGTCCGGAAGTTGATCCTGGACCAGGTGGCGGACCTCGCATGTGTCACAGAGACCTGGATGGACAATTAATCTGCATCTATATTGGCTGATCTTGTTCTGGCTGGGTACTTTGTGCAGCATCAGCCACAACTGGAGCGATGGAGGGGTGGTGTAGCCATTATTTTTAAGGATACCTGGTCTGTGAGGAGATTCCCTGTGCGATCTATTGTGGGTATAGAGGGTCTCTGTCTGGGGTTAGATTTGGCTGGAGACAGAGTGGGGATACTGCTGATATACTGTGCACCCACCTGTACAGCAGCCTCCCTACATGCACTGATCGAGCTGGGATCTTGCAGTCCCCAGGACGATAGTTCTGGGGGACTTCAATATCCATGCTGATGCCAGTCTTGGAGGTGCAGAGCGTGAGTTCATAGCTGCCATGGCAACCATGGGCCTGTCTCAGAGAGTAGTGGGCCCCACACATGTTGGAGGACATACCTTGGACATGATATTTTGCACAGGCCTTGAGGTGGGCGATCTGTTGGTGGGGGAGGTATCAACGGTGCCCTTGTCATGGACAGATCATTATCTCCTCCAGACAGATATCCTGGTACATGTCAGCCCCCGGGAGGGTGTGGAACCAATTGGGTTGGTTAGCCCCCGAAGGCTTATGGAACCTGAAAGGTTCCAGATAGCTCTAGGGGATGTTTCCTCTGACCTCGATGGCCACTCACTTGATGATCTCGTGTCCAGGTGGAATATCATGCTTACAGAAGCCATCGACTGTGTGACTCCCAGGTTTCTGCTCCCAAATTGCCAATAATGCAGCTCCCCGTGGTATATCGGGGAGCTGCAGCGGATGAAGCAGGAAGGGTGGCGGTTAGAGTGACGGTGGTATCATTCGTGTGCTGAAGTGGACCGGTTGCAGCATAGAGTCTAGTTATGCACCTATGCTGTTGCGGTGCGGAAAGCGGAAAGCGGAAGGCAAAGAAGGTTTTCTTTGCTGCCCTCATTGCTGGTGCAGAATGCAGTGAATCTTCTCTTGACAGGGACGGGCCGATGGGAGCATATCACACTGGTGCTTCGCTTTCTGGACTGGCTGCCGGTAGGCTTCCCGGCCCAAATCAGGGTGTTGGTGTTGACCTTTAAAGCCCTAAACGGCTTGGGCCCTGCCTATCTGAAGGACTGCCTCACCCTCCGGGTCCTGGAGCAGCCCCTGCGGTCAGCTGTGGGCTCCCTCCTCAAGGTCCCCCCGGTTTCCCGGGTGTCTACTATGAGGAGGGCATTCTCTGTGACTGCGGCGTGGCTGTGGAACTCCCTCCCATCGGAGGTCCATTTGGGTGCCGGCCTCCCCTCTTTCCACAGGCACTGTAAGACCTGACTGTTCCACTAGGCCTTTACCAGGGGAGATGGGGTGGGTGGGTTGGGTTAGGGTGGGGGGATGGGGTTTATATTGTTTTATTAATTGTATCATTATTGTTTATTTTAATGTTTTTAATATGCTGCGAGATGCCCCAAGATGCCTGAGGCAGGAGGGGGTGGCATATAAATATTAATATAAAATAAATAAATAAATATCAAATTGTCATTTTCATTTTTGCTTTTGTTTTTTATTGATTTCAATGAAAAACACCTTTTTGACTGTAACATTTTTGTTTCTAAATATAGTTAGCTGAAATGTATAGTGATTATACCTCCAGTGGAAGGCATTGTTTTAAATTAATGTTGTTCACAGCTCCAGGCTGCCCTGTGAGCAGGAGGGGCAGGATATAAATTTTAAATAAATAAAAAATAAAAAATAAATTATTTGTACCAAATTCCAAAATGATTGGGTAAAGGAATCCAATTTTAGAAGCAGTTGAATTAATTTATTTTGCAAACATTTTCATATACATTCTTAGGTGTGACTTCTTTGCCTCACATTTAATGTAGATGACACTTGGCAAGTGTAAACCCCTTCCTATATTTACTATCTCTGCCAACTTTCAGAAGGATTAGATAAAGGGTCCTGGTGGTATAAGCAATTAATTTATAAATGTATGCCTGACTGTAACATCTTTGTAGTCCAACCAGTGTACATGAAATTTGGCAGAGATCTATATCACACTTTAATGATCATCTCTACAAAATCTCATAAAGATGTGATAAAGGGTCCCAATTTTATATGCCTGCACAGTATATGCAGAGAAGGAGCCTATGCCAGGGATTCTCTTACGTGTCACTGTGGTATAAGATTGGTTTGTGGTGCCAATTGGCCAGCAGAAATGTCAACCAAATATCCTCATTCTGTGCTGTGACCATCCCAACATCTCACCACCACCACCACCACCACTTGTTACTGGGAATTCAGAAGCATCTTTTTAGGAAAGAGCCAGTAGAGATTCTCTTATGTCCTCTGTCACAGTGCTGCAGGATATTATTTTGATAATAATTGGCCAGCCTGGATGTGTAAACTATGTCATCTAATTGCTGGGATGCTATCCTCAAATTCTAAGTTATGTCCCTTCCATGCCCACCTGAGGACCACCTCCTATACCCGCCCCGAAGCCTCTACCAATTAGTCTTGTAAAGCTGGAAGCATGCAGTAATTGACCAGTGAATGTGTCTGTCAGTCTTTTGGGTTGCTCCACATCCTCCCTCCTACAGCCTCCCTCCCTCTGCCATGCCAGGTGCCTGCCTCCGATTTGCACTGCATGTGCTGCTATTTAACTGAATAATGGTCTTCAAGGAGACAATTTCAATTGCTTATAAAATTTGGTCTCTTTATCAAATTGTCCTGTAGTTTGTCAGAGATGACATATAAGGTATGTGATACATTCCTGCCAAATATCTTGTAAGCAGGATGGAATATACAAATGTTAAATCTGGAAATGTATTTTCAAGTTCATGTCTTTTACCATCAGGGCCCTTCATCCAATTATTCTGAAAAGTGGAAGGTTTTGGAGGGACATGATATTCACAGGTTTCATGCAAATTGGATGGAAGATAAAGAAGGTGTAGCCATGAATGTGTATGGAGATTTTCTTATAATAACAATATTCAAATGCTTCTAAAATCTGTTCCCTTTATCTAATCATTTAAAAATTGGTACACATAATGCCCCCCATTGGGGGTACAAGCACCTCAAATTTCATCACAATTTAATAAGAAACAAAAAGTTATAGCTGGAAATACATTTTTCAGTTTTTTCCCTTTATTTCAAACAGAATGTCATTTTCATTTCTATTTTCATTATTATTTTTTGTCATTTTTGTTATTGCAAGAACAATAATGAAAATGACAATTTTCGTTATCGTTATAACAAAAACGACATGCAAACACCTAGAGGAGGGCAGAGGGAGGGCCATGACCTTGGTGTAAGAGGGAATTCAGGCACAGAGGAGTGTGGGATGGAGGTCCATGGCCCCGCAATGAGAGGAGTGTACAGGCATGGGGGAAGAGGGTGGAATATGGGATATTGGTTGGGAAGGAGGGAGAGAGAAGGGGTTTCCATGCCTGCCTACCTGCCTGCCTCTGGGGATGTTGGGCTTGGGAGTCTCCTTCTGGCCACCACCTCCCACTGGTCCTTATGGACCTCTTGAGGTTTCCTGGGTGGCGATGATGGGGAAGGCATTCTCAGTGGCCACTAGGGATGTGCGAGCGCAGTTCAACCGGTTACTGTTCGACACGAACTCGTCCCGTTCAGACAGTTGAACCAAACGGGCGAACCAAACGCCCGAAGACCCGAAGACTTCAGCTGCATTCGACCCCGTTTGGGCACGTTCGGGTGGGAAAAACAGGGCTGGAAGGCCCGGGGGGAGCAGTTCAGGAGCAGACTTCCTGGCGCCAGGGGTGGAGAGGTGTGGACTAGCCCAATCACCATCCCTATTTTCCTCAGACCACTGGTTTCGCAGTCTGCGATAGGCCACGGGCTAGACTGCACAAAGCCAATGAGGCTTGTGGTAAGGTGGGCGCAGCAAATAACAAAAGCCATTGCCCTCCCCCCTTACAAATCCTTCTGAGCAAGCCACTGATCCTGTCAGCAGGCGTTTTCAGACGTCTCTCTCTCCCAGCAGTTTGTGTTCCTAATCCATTGCCATCCTCCTCCTATTTCACCCATTCCCACACATTTACCTCCATAGTTTCATTTATTTAGATTAGATTAGATAGATTTAGGTGTTATTTTTTATTTTTTACTCCTCCCTGTGTTGTTTCTCCCTCCCCTCCATTGAATCCTTCCCTCCTCCCTGTATATCTTCCATCCCTGATTCCCTTCCCGTTTTTTTGGATTTATTTAGAGTAGCATTCGATTGATTTAGGTTTCATTTCAGTATTGTACCCCTTCATGTGTTGTTTGTTGTGGGCTGTCTGTGTCCCCCTCCCCATCCCTGTGTATGTATAGATGTAGATAGATATTAAATATTAGATAGTTACTATAGATAGATAGTTGTAGGAGTTTGTTTAGTTATAGAGATAGATAGAGATAATGTGTAGTGATTCAGTTTTAATATTTTATAGTATGTTTGTAGGACTAGACCTTTGTAAATATTAGATAATATTCCATTTAGTTCCATAGGTTTTAGAATAGTTAATAGCAGTCAGAGTTAGTGTATTGTAAGCTCTCTGGCAGGGACCGTGTCTATCTTATTCTCTGTAAAGCGCCAGGTACATTGCTGGTGCTATATAAATGGTAATAGTAATAATAATAATAATAATATAATTACTATATATTTATAATATTAGATTACCAATTTGAATAAATAAATAAAAATATGTGTAAAATCTTCATGTGCATTCTTTGCGTGGGAGAAATGGAGAAAGGAAGCAGGAGAGGCCGGTTTGCTGCCCATAAGGTGGGCAATGGGCACGTGGCAGAGGTGGTAGGGGCTGTGCCAGCGGAGTGGCAGCAGGCATCAGCAGTAGCCCGAGCCCATCACCATGCCCCAAACTGCAAGGGCCTGATTTTGGCAGTCAGGCGTAGAGGCTCCCAGTAGTGGCACTAGGGTGGTGGTTCGGCATCGCCTCCTGCCAGCATCGTCCACTGTCACGCAGGGCACAGGAAAACCTGAAGTCCAGGAGACTGCAGCTGCAGAAGCAGGTGCAGGTGCTTCGTGGTTGGATGTTCCTCCAGGGCCACCAATGTCCCCGACCCCCATTATTGAGGTGATCCCCAACAGTCCAGGGCTTGTGGATCCCACCCTGGCTGCTAGAGGCAGGGCCTGATCCCCGGGCAATGGCATCAGGGAAAGGAGCAGCAGTAGCAGTAGGAGAAGCAGCAGCAGCTACAGGGAGAGGCAGCAGCATGGTGGGCATCAACCTCAGGGTCCCAGTACTCCCCTTCGCGGGGGGACATCATTCAGATTGGGAACAGCGAAGCAGACATTAGTCCTGCAGAGGAGATGTCTGGTGCTGAGGCGATGGCTGTCCCTCCGAGAGCTGTGTCGTCACCATGTTCTTCCCATCTCCCAGCAGTGCTGTCAGCGGTGCATCAACTGGTGCTAGCCAGAAGGCAGGAGGGGGCAAAAAATCCTCCATCTGGGCGCATTTTAAGTTGGTGTGAGCGGGTGATCCCAGGGAGGTGCAGTACACTTTGTGCCAAAAGGTGGTGAAGCGTGGGCAGGTGCTCACCAACCTTGGCACAACTGCCATGGCGAGTCACCTGAAGGGATGCCACAGCGCTGTGCTGCTAAGCGGGCAGGCAGGGGAAGTGGACTCAAGCAGGTTCCCAACTGCAGTGGCCAGTTGTCTGCCTCCATCAATGGGCAAACGTCCTGCTCTAACAGCTGCCTCTAGAAGCAGGAGTGGTATCACTGCTAGGGGGATCAGCAGCAGCAGCAGCAGGGTCAGTGCACCATGGAGGAGCTGGGGTGAGGGCAGCTGCCAAGTCCATCTGCAGCTGCAGGATGTGGAGGGCGGCGTAGCTTTCAACTGAAAGCCATGCACATGTTGGGGGAAATGATAGTGCTGGATGGGAAGCCCTTCTCTGGGATCAGGGACATCGGGTTTAGGTGCTTGATTTGCTTCCTGGCCCCCCCCCCCC
>QEPC01011110.1:271801-289931 GCA_003113815.1 Sphenodon punctatus | reverse complement strand
AGCCACTGATCCTGTCAGCAGGCGTTTTCAGAAGTCTCCCTCTCCCAGCAGTTTGTGTTCCTAATCCATTGCCATCCTCCTCCTATTTCACCCATTCCCACACATTTACCTCCATAGTTTCATTTATTTAGATTAGATTAGATAGATTTAGGTGTTATTTTTTATTTTTTACTCCTCCCTGTGTTGTTTCTCCCTCCCCTCCATTGAATCCTTCCCTCCTCCCTGTATATCTTCCATCCCTGATTCCCTTCCCGTTTTTTTGGATTTATTTAGAGTAGCATTCGATTGATTTAGGTTTCATTTCAGTATTGTACCCCTTCATGTGTTGTTTGTTGTGGGCTGTCTGTGTCCCCCTCCCCATCCCTGTGTATGTATAGATGTAGATAGATATTAAATATTAGATAGTTACTATAGATAGATAGTTGTAGGAGTTTGTTTAGTTATAGAGATAGATAGAGATAATGTGTAGTGATTCAGTTTTAATATTTTATAGTATGTTTGTAGGACTAGACCTTTGTAAATATTAGATAATATTCCATTTAGTTCCATAGGTTTTAGAATAGTTAATAGCAGTCAGAGTTAGTGTATTGTAAGCTCTCTGGCAGGGACCGTGTCTATCTTATTCTCTGTAAAGCGCCAGGTACATTGCTGGTGCTATATAAATGGTAATAGTAATAATAATAATAATAATATAATTACTATATATTTATAATATTAGATTACCAATTTGAATAAATAAATAAAAATATGTGTAAAATCTTCATGTGCATTCTTTGCGTGGGAGAAATGGAGAAAGGAAGCAGGAGAGGCCGGTTTGCTGCCCATAAGGTGGGCAATGGGCACGTGGCAGAGGTGGTAGGGGCTGTGCCAGCGGAGTGGCAGCAGGCATCAGCAGTAGCCCGAGCCCATCACCATGCCCCAAACTGCAAGGGCCTGATTTTGGCAGTCAGGCGTAGAGGCTCCCAGTAGTGGCACTAGGGTGGTGGTTCGGCATCGCCTCCTGCCAGCATCGTCCACTGTCACGCAGGGCACAGGAAAACCTGAAGTCCAGGAGACTGCAGCTGCAGAAGCAGGTGCAGGTGCTTCGTGGTTGGATGTTCCTCCAGGGCCACCAATGTCCCCGACCCCCATTATTGAGGTGATCCCCAACAGTCCAGGGCTTGTGGATCCCACCCTGGCTGCTAGAGGCAGGGCCTGATCCCCGGGCAATGGCATCAGGGAAAGGAGCAGCAGTAGCAGTAGGAGAAGCAGCAGCAGCTACAGGGAGAGGCAGCAGCATGGTGGGCATCAACCTCAGGGTCCCAGTACTCCCCTTCGCGGGGGGACATCATTCAGATTGGGAACAGCGAAGCAGACATTAGTCCTGCAGAGGAGATGTCTGGTGCTGAGGCGATGGCTGTCCCTCCGAGAGCTGTGTCGTCACCATGTTCTTCCCATCTCCCAGCAGTGCTGTCAGCGGTGCATCAACTGGTGCTAGCCAGAAGGCAGGAGGGGGCAAAAAATCCTCCATCTGGGCGCATTTTAAGTTGGTGTGAGCGGGTGATCCCAGGGAGGTGCAGTACACTTTGTGCCAAAAGGTGGTGAAGCGTGGGCAGGTGCTCACCAACCTTGGCACAACTGCCATGGCGAGTCACCTGAAGGGATGCCACAGCGCTGTGCTGCTAAGCGGGCAGGCAGGGGAAGTGGACTCAAGCAGGTTCCCAACTGCAGTGGCCAGTTGTCTGCCTCCATCAATGGGCAAACGTCCTGCTCTAACAGCTGCCTCTAGAAGCAGGAGTGGTATCACTGCTAGGGGGATCAGCAGCAGCAGCAGCAGGGTCAGTGCACCATGGAGGAGCTGGGGTGAGGGCAGCTGCCAAGTCCATCTGCAGCTGCAGGATGTGGAGGGCGGCGTAGCTTTCAACTGAAAGCCATGCACATGTTGGGGGAAATGATAGTGCTGGATGGGAAGCCCTTCTCTGGGATCAGGGACATCGGGTTTAGGTGCTTGATTTGCTTCCTGGCCCCCCCCCCCCCTAGTTTACACTGCCCTCCTGAACCACCCTGAGTTGGCAGGTGGTGCCAGCCCTGTACCGGACTTTAAAGGAGCTGGTGAGGGAGCAGCTGGCAAGGACTGGGGGTGCCACTGTACACTTTACCACAGACCTGTGGTCGAGTAGGAACGCACAGCATGCCTACATGGCATTGACGGTGCACTGCTGGCAGGACCCTTAGGCGGCGTTTGGCAGTGGCAGGAGGTGGTCCTGAAGAAGGATATAGGTGGGCCGTGCTTCAGGCCGAAGTAATGGATATCCCCCACACCGCTCGGAACAATGAGGCAGCCCTGACCACCATGGTGAGGGAGTCAGTCACGCCAGGTGTGCCCTTCACCAAGGGGTGCATGGTGACGGTCAACATGACCAACATATTGAGGTCAGTCCATGAGGGGGGCTTCACCAGCATCCCTTGTACCACACACACCCTTCACCTGGTGGTCAGGGATGCTCTGGTCTATGGGGAGAAGGGGATTGGGGCAGGCACCCTTAGCTCCCTGATCGAGCGGGGGAGGAAGCTGGCCGGTTTTTTTAACTGGAGCGTGAAGGGCAGCGATCTCCGGGTGAAGCAGGCACAGCAAGGCTCCCCAGTGCACAAGCTGGTGCAGGATGTGTCCACCCATTGGAAATTGACGTTCTTGGTGCTCGAGCGTCTTCTCGAGCAGAAAGCTACCTTGCATCAGGTTCAACTGGTGATAGACAGCAGGGCACCTCCAGGGTACGATGGGGTGGAATGGGAGACCCTGGTTCACACGGTCTTCATGCTGAAACCGTTCCTAGCCTTGACAGAGACCATCAGCTCCTCCACGGCCACCATCAGCCAGGTGACCCCTCTGGTCCAGAGTCTCCTCAGGAGGCTGGAGGAGATTCTCCAGGGGTGGGATTGTGGCCCTCAGGGCAGGAAGCTGGCAGCTGAGGCAGTTGCCATGNGCTTCACCAGCATCCCTTGTACCACACACACCCTCTGGTCCAGAGTCTCCTCAGGAGGCTGGAGGAGATTCTCCAGGGGTGGGATTGTGGCCCTCAGGGCAGGAAGCTGGCAGCTGAGGCAGTTGCCATGATGCGGCAGCTGAAGGCATGGCTGAAGGTGCGGTTCAATGAGCTCCTGCAGTAGGAGTAATAGGTTTTGGCAACGTTGCTGGACCCCAGGGTCAAGGGCAGCATGGCACTCCAGACAGTGCTCTATGGGCACTGGAAGGATGACCTGGTGGAGAGGGCAGGCAGAGTGGACTCTTTTGAGTGTGCAGCAGCAGCTGCAGAATGACTCTGGGGATGGTGGGAGCAGCACCCCCTTTGAGCCGGCGAGGTCTATCCCTACCCCCAGCCCTAGTTTTAGCAGCACCAGCAGGCTGAGCAGCAGCAACACCCCTATTACCAGCAGCAGCAGCTCGTATGTTCAGAGACTCTTGCGAGCATGGGCTCATGCACAGCTCGTGCACAGCAAGGCAGGCAGCGTGGCTGAGGGAAGTGGTGGAATTGGTGCCCAGGCAGAGTTACATGAGGGAGTACGACAGGACCTCAGCAGCAGTGAGTGGAGAGAGGGAAGTGGTGGAATTGGTGCCCAGGCAGAGTTACATGAGGGAGTACGACAGGACCTCAGCAGCAGTGAGTGGAGAGCTAACTGGAGGAGGAGCAATACATTGAACCCAGCAGCGATCTCTTGGCCTACTGGGCCGGCAAGACCAATGTGTGGCCGGCCCTGTCCAAAGTGGCCAAGGGTCTCTTGTCCTGCCAACCAACGAGTGTCCCCAGCGAGCGGGTGTTCTCGATAGCGAGGGACATTTGCTCGCCGTACCACCTGAGTCTGGGGGCCAAGTTGGTGGAGCAGTTGCTTTTTATTAAAATGAACCTTCCGCTGCTGGAATTCCCCGAGTTGCCCCTGGACCTGGGTTGATGGTGCAGTGGCACATGCCATCCCATGTCAGGGGCAGTCTTTGGACAGGGCTCCTCCTCAATCTGGGCTGCTGCTTCTTAGGAGCTGTCCCTCCCCTCCAATGCCTGAAGCTCGCCCTGCCTCTCTCTCTCTCTGAATAGACGGCCTCGGCCAGCCTATCTGACTGACCTCATGACACAGGGTGGCATTGGGAAACTGTAAGCTTGCCAGCCAGCTTCTAGCTAGATGATCTCGGCCCACATATCTGACTGGCTCTCTCTTTTGCTTGCTGCACAATCTTCACCAGCATATCTGAGTGCCCTGCCAAGGTCCCAGCCTGCCTACCCTACTGCCTCTCATGCCACACTGCCTGTCTGCCCTCCCACCCAGGTTGCCAAGATCAAAGCCTGCCTCAGTCTGCCTTCTGCTCATGCCAAAGTGCCTGTCTGTCCACCCTATGGCCAAAGCTGAAGCACTGCCCCAGCCTTGGCACCTCTCATGCCAAGATGCCTGTCTGCCTGCGCTGACATCCCTGAGTGATGTGCCCCACTGGCCTGGTAATCCCTCTGCTGCTGTCTGCTGGTCCATGGGTGCTCTGCCCTGGCAAATCCAAATGTCCCCACACAATTCTTCTGTTGCCGTCTGCTGCTGTTCCACAGGTTCTGTGCCCTGGCAATCCAATGGCTGCTGCTGCTGCTGCTGCTGCCACCTCTACAGTGCCACAGGCTCTGTGCCCTGGCCATCCAATCTATGTTGCTGCTGCTGATGGCACCTCTGCAGTGCCATGTGTACTGTGCCCTGGCAATCCAACACCTGCTTCTGCCTCTGCTATCTGTGCCATGGGTTTTGTGCCCCGGCAATTCAACGTCTGCCACTGCTGCCTCTGCTGTCTTTGCCACGGGGTTATGCTACTGGGCAATCCAGTGTCTGCCGCTGCTGCCTCTGCTGTCTGTGCCACAGGTTCTGTGCCCTGGCAATCCAGTGTCTGCCACTGCTGCCTCTGCTGTCTGTGCCATGGGTTCTGTGACCTGGTAATTCAATGTCTGCTGCTGCTGCCTGTATTGTCTGTGCCATGGGTTCTGTACCCAGGCAATGCAATGTCTGCCGCTGCTACCAATGCTGCCTCTGCTGTCTGTGCCATGGGTTCTGTGTCTGGCCAATCCAATGTCTGCTGCTGCTGTCAATTCTGCCTGTGCTGTCTGTGCCACTGGTTCTGTTCCTGGGCAATCCAATGTCAGCTACTTCTGCCAATGCTGCCTCTGCTGTCTGTGCCATGGGTTCTGCTACTGGGCAATCCAATATCTGCTGCTGCTGTTGCAAATGCTGCCTCCGCTGTCTGTGCCATGAGTTCTGTGCCCCGCTAATCCAATGTCTTCTACTGGGTGGTCATGTGATTCACCACCAGGCAAGGCTTGACCAATTGTCAGAATAACTTGTTTAGATCTGGCGAGTAGGATGCAAGCCTTCAATGCCCAGCTGAGTAGGGGTGCTAGTCACTAAGCCATGGCAGGGCCTCTGCTGCTGCTCCACCGATGCCAGCCAACCTGCAACGCCTGGCCAAGTAGGGGTGCCAGCCACCAAGTCCTGGGCGGGCCTCTGCCGCTGCTCCTGGCACTCAGTGGGCAGGGGACATAGCCTCAGAAGAACTAGCCAGGAGCACTGGGGATCCTGGGTTCCCCAGGGCTCACACCAGGCAGGGACATGTCAGTTGCAAAGGCCAGCCCAGTGTGCTTCCCCCTCCCCCATGGTCCATAGCAGAGGGACTGCATGGTGGCTTGCTGCTGGGGTAGCCATGCTGGGAACTGCCCAATAGAATCCCTCCCCGAACAGTCCATCTGAGTGGGTGCTCAGCATCAGTGCCACTCAACATTGCCATTCAACATTGCCGGCCTGCAATGCCCGGCTGAGTAGAGGTGCCAGCCACCAAGCCCCGGCTGGGCCTCTGCTGCAACTCCGCCGATGCCAGCCAGCATGCAATGCCCAGCCAAGCACGGGTGCCAGTCACCGAGCCCTGGCAGGGTCTCTGCCACTGCTCCGCAGAAGCCTGGCAACCTGCAATGCCTGGCTGTGATGGTGACTAGAACTGGGGAACCCAGCATAGAGCAAGCAGAACAGGAGGCCTGTTAGCCTGCAATGGCTGACCAAGTAGAGGTGCCAGCCACCAAGCCCTGGCCAGGCCTCTGCTGCTGCTCCACTGATGCCAGCCTGCAATGCTCTGTCCCCTATGGGTGCCAGCTACGAAGCCCCAAGCCTTCCCAGCCGCTACTAGTGCTGCTGCCACCGTTGGGTCTCAGATGGCCAGCCCTGGTGCCACGGGCTCCCCCAGGGGCCAAGCGTTGAGCCTGCCTGCCTGGGCAACCTGGGGTTCCAAACTCCAAGCCTTTCTGGTCTCTGCTGCTGGGTCTCCAACAGCCTGCCATGCCACCATGGGCACCCCTGGGGGTCCCTGGAGTGCCCCAAGCCTCCTGGAGGGACCAAACCCCACCAAACATTCCCGGGTGTGTGTGTGTGTGTCCAAACTCCTCCAGACCAAACCCGTGAATCTGAACTAAGTTTTTAGTCTGGATTTCGGGACGTCCGAACATCCAAACTCTGTACTGTACTGTTCACGCATCCCTAGCCACCACCCATTCAAAAACCTTCCCTGAAAAGGGAAGGTTAGAAACTGGCCAATAACTAGCAAGGACATCGATGTCCAAAGATGGCTTTTTCAGCAGGGGCCGCACCACTGCCTCCTTGAGGGAGTTCAGCACCCTGCCCTCCCCAATGGAGGCATTGACAATCCCCACCAGCAACGGCCCCAATGTCTCCCGGTTAGCCTTAACTAGCCAGGAAGGGCATGGATCTAATTCAGAATTGGTGGTTCGAACATTACCAAGAGCATCCCCCACATCTGAGGGTGACACAGTCTGAAACTCATCCCACAAAACAGGACCAGATGGGGCTTCCTCTTCCTCAGTCCTGTTCTCTGCTAAAAAAGTAGCATAAAAGCCGTGCTGAATTTGAATGAATTTATCTGCAAAAAACTCCACAAACAAATCACAGTGAGCGTTTGATGGTTCCACGTCCAGGTGGAGGGAGGCCGGACTGACCAGCCCCCTCACCACCTGAAACAGCTCAGCCAGGTGGGACTTAGTGGATGCAATACGGAAACCTTCTTTGCTGACCGCACCGCTCGGGTATAGGTACGTAACCAGTAGGGGTGGGAATTTCGGATCTCCCGGTATCCGATACTGCCAGTATTTGGCAGTATCAGGGATACTGGAAAGATCTGATCATTCACCGTACCGGTGATGGTTCCTGTACCGGATTTTTTTTACATTGCGGCCATTGAAATCAATGGCCACAATGTAAAAAAACCCACTTTCCCTCCCCCTCCCAGGCTGTGCGGGTGGAAGGGGGGACACCACCCACCCACCCTGCCCAGCCTGTTGGTTTTTAACTTTTTAAAAAAACTTTAAAAAAAAACAAAAAAAAAAACAGGGTGGGAGGGGGGTGTCCCCCCTTCCACCCGCGCAGCCTGGGAGGGGGATGGGGGAGGTATTGGGGGTTTTTCCCCATTGATTTCAATGGAGACAGTTCCTCATTCAAATCTATGAAAAAAACCTGGTACAGGTATACCTGCTTTAATCCAGTAAACTGATTTTTTGAAAACCGGTAACCAGTAAAACCGGTAACCGTTTTTTTACCCCAAGTCCCACCCCTAGTAACCAGACTCTATGCTGCAACCAGTCCACTTCAGTCCGTGAGTGATGCCACCATTGCTCTAACCGCCACCCTTCCTGCTTCATCCGCCACAACTCACCCATAGGGAGCTGCGTTGTCAGCATTTTGGGACCGGATGCCTGGGAGTCACACAGTCGATGGCCTCCATCATCCTGATATTCCACCTAGACATGAGGTCATCGAGCAAGTGGCTATCAAGGTCAGAGGAAATATCCCCTAGAGCTATCTGGAATCTTTCAGGTTCCATAAGCCTTCGGGGTGAACCAACCTAACTGGTTCCATACCCTCCCGAGGGCTGACATGTGCCAGAATATCCTCCCGGAGGAGATAATAATCCATCCATGACAAGGGCACCATTGATACCTCCCCCATCAACGGATCCCCTGCCTCAAGGAATGTGCAAAATATCATGTCCAGGGTATGTCCTCCAACATGTGTGGGGCCCACTACACTCTGAGACAGGCCCATGGTTGCCATGGTGGCCATGAACCAACGCTCCTCTCCCCCAAGTCTAGCATCGGCATGGATATTGAAGTCCCCCAGAACTATTGTCCTGGGGGACCGCAAGATAACCTCTGACACCAGCTTGGTCAGCGCGTGTAGGGAGGCTGCTGTACAGGTGGGTGCATGGTATATGAGCAGTATCCCTACCCTGTCTCCGGCCAAATCCAAACTCTGATGGAGACCCTCTATACCCATGATAGAGTGCAGAGGAAATCTCCTCATGAACCAGGCATTCTTAAAAATAATGGCTGCACCACTCCCCACCACCTCCCCCCCCGGCCCTCCAGCACGGCTAATGCTGCACAGAGTACCTGGCTGGAACAAGATCAGCCAGTATAAGCCCCAATTAATTGTCCAGCCATGTCTCCGTGATACATGTGAGGTCGGACGCCTGGTCCAGGATCAACCCCTGGACCGCAGTCGCCTTATTAGCTACTAACCTCACATCTATCAGCATCAAGCCTAGGCTAGGGGTCCTCTGATCCCTAATCACCTCACCACCTGCAGGACAGAAACACATCATCTGTCCTGTCTCACAGATCAAATCCACCTCCCAGATTAACCATAATTCCCCCGGCCCAGAAAAACCTCTATGGCTGCAGACCCCCCCCCCCGCCCCCTGAGAGAGATCCTCACCACCCAAAACACCCCCCCATCCTCTGTTTCTTCCAGAGGATCCCTCCCTCTTAGAGGGCTGCACCCCTCCTTCACACTGAGGGGGTCATTCCTCCCCTACCTAACCCAGTCCCCTTGTCTCCCTTCCCCCATAAGAGAAATACCCCATCGCCACCCCAATTTCTCCTTAAAATACAAAACTAAAACCCCCCTCCCCCGACCCCCTCAGGTGTGCTGTCTGTGGTGGCGCCAGCTGGCTGGCCACTTTTGGCTGCGCTGGGACTGGGAAGTCCTGGCCATGTGCCCTGGCCCCGCCCCCCTCCTCCAGATTGGGGGGGAAGTTGGTACCAGTGGGGCTGGGCAGCATGACTCCAGGAAGTGGCGACTGGTCTGGGCAGCATCAGCACCATCCGCGTCAGTGACAGCAGGTTCAGGAGTGGCAGGAGTGGCGGCAGCGGCACCAGGTAAGCTGGTGAGTAACTGGCACAGTCCAGGAAGCTGGTGAACAATATCTGGCTGCCACCGCCACTCTGACCCACAAAGGGCGCGGCCAAAGGGCTATTGCCCTTTGGCCACCACCCCTTGGGCAGCAGCCCTGTTTGAGCTGGTTACCTGGGGGAGGGACAGAAGAGTGGTAACAGGTGGGGGGGATTCCCAAGGCCTTGGCCAACAGGGAGCCAACACCCCACCCCCCTTCCCAGTCCAACCACGCCCCCTGTGCAGCAGCCCCTTTTGAGATGGTTATTATTATTATTATTATTATTATTATTAACAAACATTTATATAGCGCCAGCAGTGTACCTGGCACTTTACAAAGTAATAAAATAGACAAGGTCCCTGCCCCTAGGGCTTACAATCTGAGAGACAGGAGCTGGGGGAGAGACATAGGAAGGGGAACAGAGGGAGAGACAAGGGGTCTAACATTCATGAAGATGCGAGGTCTTAGGTGCACGTACTTGGCTTGGTTACGATGAGAATGACAGCAGGCATGGTTACCTAGGGGAGGGACAGAAGAGTGGTCACAGGTGGGGGGGGAGGATTTTCAGGGCCTTGGCCAACAGGGAGCCAACATCCCACCCCCCTTTCCAGTCCAGCCATACCCCTTGGGTAGCAGCCCCTTTTGAGCTGGCTACCTGGGGGAGGGAAAGAAGAGTGGTCACAGGTGTGTGTGGGGGATTCCCAGGGCCTTGACCAGCAGGGAGCAAACACCCCACCCCCTTTTCCAGTCCAACCACGCCCCCTGGGCAGCAGCCCCCTTTGAGATGGTTACCTGGGGGAGGGACAGAAGAGCCTGAGATAGATTGGGGCTGCTGCTTGTATACTGAGCACCCTCCTGTACAGCAGCAACTCTACTTGCTCTAGTCGATCTGGTTTCAGAGGTGATATTGTGGTCCCCAAGGCTGCTGGTCTTAGGGGACTTCAATATACACATCAACACCAGTCTTAAGGGGGGCGGAGCAAGCGTTCAATTGGCCAGCATGGCAACCATGGGCCTATCTCAGGTGTTATGCAGCCTGACTCATGGGGGGTGGGGGAGGCATACTCTAGATTTGGTATTCTGCACTGACCTTGAGGCAGGGGGAGAGGATCTCTTAGTAGGGGATGTGTCAACTATGCCCTTGTCATGGACAGACCATTATCTCCTGCAGACCAGGCACTGGTGTCATGTCTTCCCCTTGCAGGGCATGGAACTTGTTCGTTTGGTTCACCCCCGGAGACTTATGGAACCCAAGTGGTTCCAGAATGCTCTGGGAGGATATACCTTCCAAGGTTGATGGCCAATTGATCAATGATCTTGGTGCTTTCTGGAACAACTTGTTAGCCAAGGCCATTGACTGAACAGCCCCCAGGCATCTACTCCCTGAGCATAGGTGATGCAGGGCTAAGGCTTTAAAAGCCTATGCCATGGCTATGCAGGCAGCAAAGAAGAGTTTATTTGCTACCATCATATAATCCACAAAGTCTCATCTAGCTGAGCTTTTCTGAGTGTTGAAGGGGCTGGTCAGTTTGGCCTCTGTCCGCCTGGAACTGGAGTCTTTCAGTGCTCACTGTGACATGTTTATTGACTATTTTGCAGATAAAATTGCTTTTATCCACCATGATTTCGATGCTGCATTTGATGCAGTGGGTGTGTCTGAGGTTATGGATGCCACACCTTGTTCAGTTTCGTGGGATCAGTTTCAGCATGTATCATCCACTGGTGCGGTGGGGGTGCTGGGGGCTGTGAGGGCGAACTTGACCCATGCCCATCCTGGCTGGTTAAGGCCATATGTTGGGGCCATTGCTGGTGGGGGTTGTCAATGCCTCCCTTGAGGATGGCAAGGTCGTGAGGTGCCTTAAGGAGGCTGTAGTGCGGCCTTTGCTCAAGAAGTCATCTCTTGACATTGACTCCCTTGCCAGTTATTGACCAGTCTCTAACCTTATTGAATGGGTGGTGGCACAGCAACTCCAGGGGCATCCGGACCACATCGGTTTCCTTAACCCCTCGAAGTTTGGCTTTTGATTGGGTTATGACACTGAGACTGCGCTTGTGACTTTGGTTGACGATCTATGCCATGAGCTGGACCATGGTTAGTCCACTCTTCTGATTTTGTTAGACCTATCAGCGTCTTTTGATACGGTTGACCATGAGTTACTGGTGATCTGCCTGCGGGACCATGCTGGGATGGGTGGAATTGTTCTTGAATGGATCTGCTCATTTCTAGCTGGTAAAAGCCAGCATGTGATACTAGGGGATCTTTCATCATCCCCCTGGGATCTCACGTGTGGAGTACCGCAGGGTTTTATTTTGTCCCCTCTCCTGTTCCACATGTACATGCAGCCTTTGGGTGAGACCATGAGAGGGTTTGAGGTGTGCTATCATCAGTATGCTGATGACACCTAGCTTTACCTCTCGTTTTCATCTGACACAGGCTCTGCAGTCTCGGCGTTTGGTCAGGTGTCTGGCTGTGGTGGGAAATTGGATGAGGGTAAGCCATCATTCTGAAGCTGAATCCTGATAAGACAGAGGTGATGTTGGTGGGTAAGGGGTGCGTCATTGATGGGGTGCGTCCCTCATTGGTCCCTCAGGTTCAGAGTCTGGGTGTACTTCTTGATTCACAGCTTCGCCTGGATGCCCAGGTGGTGGCTGTGTGGGGAGTACCTTTTGTAAATTATATCTGGTTCATCTTCTTCCACCTTCCAGGATCTGATCTTGCCACCATCATCCATGCATTTATCACCTCAATATTGAACTACTGCAATGCACTCTAGATGGGGCTACCCCTGGCGACTACCCGGAGACTGCAGCTGGTGCAGAATGCGGTGGCCCATCTTGGTGGGGTTGGGCCACCGGGAGCACATGACACCAGTGCTCCACTCTCTGCACTGGTGGCCTATAGTCTTCTGGGTCCAATTCAAGGTGTTGGTTATCACCTTTAAAGCCCTATACAGTCTGGACCCTGCCTACCTGCAGGATCGCTTCATCCCTTGTGTCCTGTATTGGACCCTGCTGATGCCCAGGAGTGCCCTCTTGGAGGTTCCCTAGGTTTCCCGGATGGCGACGTCTGAGAGGGCGACGTCTCAGTGGTTGCACCAAGACTGTGGAACTCTCTCCTGCCAGAGATATGCCTCTCTCTGGATCTCCCCTCTTTCCACAAACAATGTAAAACCTGAATGTTTCATCAGATGTTTGGCGAGGGTGATGGGTAGTGGGTGGGGGGGTTGTTTGGGGGAGGGGAAGTATTTTATGCGGGCCTCAGAAATGTAACTTTTATATTTTGATATTTTAAATGTTTTATATTTTTGTATCTGTTTTATTATTGATTGTTTGCCACCCGAAGCTGCCATTGGGCAGGCGGGGGTGGGGTAAAAACTCAGAATAAAATAAATAAAATAAAATATATAAATAAATAAATAGAGAAGGCAGAGAAAGGGCAAGAAAAATAGAACACTTCTGTTGCATTTTACAAATGGGAAATAAAATTACATGTTTTGCCCAATGCCATGCAGAAGGATTGTGCTGAAGTGACACTGTATTATTATTATTATTTTATTTATATAGCACCAGCAATGTACCTGGCACTTTACAAAAAACAAGATAGACATGGTCCCTGCCCGAGAGCGTACAATCTAAAGACAGGGGGAGGGGAGACAGGGAAGGGGGAACAGAGGGAGAGACAAGCGATATGACATTCATGAGGATGCGAAAACTCAGGTACACGTTCTTGACCTCTGAAGCAAATCAAAGCTGACACAAAGAAATGTAATACCTTAACACTTCATATACTCTCTATTTTACATGTGCATTAATAATCTTATTCTTCAGTTATTTTATTCATTATGCGCCAACATTATGATTAGTGCAATCCAAGACACAGATAAAAGTACCCAAAGGCAAACTATATCATGCTAGTATTCATACATTCACATATGAGTTCAGTGGGAATGAGCTAACATTACTATGGGAAATGTAACTGTTCTTACATAGACAGAGATGGGTGGGGGGATGGGTGTTCAGCTGTGGTGGGTGGAGGTGGGGGGATGTCTGTGTAACCCATGTAACACCTCCACCCATCTCCACCCACAGGGGTCTCCGTCAGTTTTCCAGAGGGCCCCGTGGGTGGAGATGGGTGGGTGATGGGTGTACGTCAGTGTGCGCCAGGAGCACACACGCACAAACACCCACCGCCCATGATGTTTACACAGACACATACCAGGCACACACCCATCCCCCCACCCACCGCCAGCTGTTTACATGGACGCCCCCCCCCAACACCCACCGGAACACTGAGTGGGGGAGGGGGGAGTCCATGTAAAAATAGCCTATTGTTTCCTTTCATGTTGCTAGCACAGTGCAGTAGGCATTACGCATAAATGCATTTTAGCACTTACTATAAAAATGATCTATATTTCACATAACTTAGTTCTTTGGTTCAGAGTTATGCTTTGAGCCTTATATGTATGACATATATAATAGAAATAGCACTAGTAGGTAAAGAACCAGTGTAGCCTAGTAGATAAAGGGTGTCGCCAGACAGGACAGGGATGGGAGGCTTCTACACCTTGGGTAGCCTTACCCCTCTCTCTGGGTAAGCAGGCCAAGTGATGTGGTGCGTCTTGTAGCTGGTGGCAGTCAGATGTTCGCCCTGCCCTGTGGCAGGGCGATCAGTTATCTGCTATGTGATGTGTTCTCAGAAAAATTCCAAGGACATGTCACAGAGCAGCCTTACGCCACATGGGTTAAGGCTGCCCAAGGTGGGGCAACCTGTGTGACCTGGCCCCTTTGGCCCCGCTGCACAGTGAGCTCCATGGTGGGGCTGTGACTGGAGGACTCTAGTGCCCAATGCATGTGTCCACATCACGGCTGGGGGTAGGATTTAGGTTGGGGCCAGGGGAGTGAGCCAGGGCAGGGCCGGGCACCTGCTCAGGTAGCCAGTGTCACAGCCTACCTCAGACATGGAAGTGACTCCAACATGGGCTGGATCACCCTACTTCCCCACAACCATCTGGCCAGCTCCCAATGCTTGCCCCACAGTGTGGTTGCCCACCATGGGGCTGTGTGGGCATTGGGTCCCCACCGCTTATGTGGCCTCATCCAAAGTGTTGGATTTATTCCTAGGAGTTGGGATTAAAATCCTGTCTTGTCCATGAATTTATTGGGTGACCTTGGGAAAGTCTCAGCCTCAGTTCCCCATCTGTAAAATGGAAATAACAATGACCTGTTGTGTGGATGAACTCGGTAAGGGTTGTAACACACTTTGCACAGTGAAAGTGCTATATAAATGATAAATAATAGTGATGTAGCAACAAGTCTTTCAAAATATATACCACAAATGTAAGATTAACATCCAACCCTTTGTAAGCAAATTAGAATAAGGAAGTGGTTACATGGAGCATTTGCTTTTACCAAAATGAAGGCTTAAGTCCTCTAAGTGCTGAGCCAGTACAAGCCCCTTTCACTTCAACGGGGCTTCGTCAAGCTACCTTGAGGATCGGAACCTGAAAAACGCTGAGTGCTATCAAAGACGGGCAAAGTTCTCTCCACTCTCATTAGCTTGAATGAGAACTGAGGGAATTTGACAATTTTCAGGTGATGCTGAGCCCTTGAAAAGATTGGGCTTCTTAGTCAAGCTGGGTTATGTGACTCGAGGATAAGATACTGATCCCTGTAGTCATGCTATACAATACATTACTCCACCAGTATGCCTACTGATTTCAGTGGGGTCACAAGTGGAGTAACCTACTTGTCAGGATGAGTAAGGATATATCAATAATCAGTCAAAAAGATCCGTTAAATAGTAAATCACACTGAACTAAAATCATTGAGGCTAGGTACAGACTGAGGCGATGTTAAAATGATATAATGGAATCTGAACTTGACCTGTAGTTTAGAAGGCTTGTATGCAACTTGTGAAAGTCTATAGGAGACTGAGAAAGAGCTGGGAAAGGAGCAGCTCTTGTGCTTCTGTTTCTTTGTTGAATGAAATGTGTTTTAGGGCCTTAAGGGGAAACTCATGCATTTTTACTCACGAGCGCAAGAAGCCAACTGAACTGAGTAGCCTCTGCCTTTTTTCCTCCCTCTCCCAACTCATGCAACAGTTGCACTGAAGTGGCGAGATTCTGCAATTGCTTGTTTATTGAATCGAACAGATTATTATAAGGTGCAAATAAAGATTAGGAAAGTATCTAGTGTCCAAGCAGTTAAAATCGTAAGCATCCCTAATGACCGCTTTTAAGGTGTTGCTATTCACCACAAAAACAAATGGTACTAGATTAAGTGCTGGGCACTCACATTACAAATGATACTTGTAATCTGGATTTCTCATTAGAGAACCTCTGCCAGGTTCAGCCTATTTCCAAGGATGATTTAACTATTTGCAGTGTAGCTTGGAGAGAGAGATCGTGAGCTTCAGTTTAATTTTCTTTCTTGAGAGAGTATTAGGCACCCTTTCAACCAATATTAGGAGAGGTAGATACTTACACATTTATCAGTCTATGGTGTAGGTGTGTAAAGGTAAATAGTAAACAGCAACATTTTAACAGTAAAAAAACAGCCAACTTGAATTAAAATTGCATAATTTGGGCTTTTAGCAGGATGATCCAAAGATAAGTCTTTGTAGGAACTTACTTCTTCACCCTTCTTCAGGTGAAATAGGCAAGTATCACAGTCTCAAGCTAAGGACTCTGCCCTTAATTAGGATATTTATTCTGTTTCTCCCAGGAAAGTCCCCTGGTAGTGGCACCTCGCTACCTAATACCTTTTAGTCCAGAGGTTCATGGAATGTGGGACCCCATGTGGGATCATGCAATTTGTGGATAGGGTCATCATGATCTCAAGTGGTATCTGATATACTGGAGGTGGGCAAATGGCTCTCACCACAAGTGGCTACCTGGATGCATGTCCAGGAGGCTCCCTCAGAAGCAAGAGAAGCCAAGCTGCCATTTTCAACTGCCAGAGAGTCATGGGGTCTATAGAGGGGCTCTGTGCCACTATTGATGCTGCCTGAACCCACCAGAATACCTCTGAGCCAGAAATTTGATGTGGGGGTGGGAGGGTTGGGGGAAGTCCCTAGGATCAGGGGAAGACACAATCGATGTAATGCATGTGCTGGTTCTTAGGGTATACAAAAATTTTGATATGCGGCTCTTGGACTTGGGAACTTTGCCCACTCCTGTTATACATTGCATGTATTTTCTGCTCTCTCACGTCATAGCATTATATTAGCCTCAGAACGGGGTTCCCCCAAAAAATATTGGGAACCACTGCTTTAGTTCCTCAAGACTACCCAGTTCCCCATTCTTGTCAGATCCTAGCAGTAGCAGGGTTTGGAAGCAGGTCAGGCTGGCTCCTTTTCCACTCAGTCACTTGGACTAGCAGGTGTTCTCCTGGAGCTGTGACCTGGTGCTCCACCATTCCCACTGCCTCCCTGATAGGCTGAGCCTGCCTGTCTCCCTGTTGGTTGTCCCGACTATATAAGGAGCACACAGGAAACAGGAAGTGGACTTGATCCAACTGTGTGCAAACTGTATGGACCCATATTGTGGGCACATTGTGCCCTGCTGAAACCATGCACATGCACACGCACATGATCAGCAGGACATGGGATCGCGGCCAGTGTCTCCACAATGCAGGTGTAGCATAGCTTAGCCTGGGACTCCCCATTGGCTTTTCAGCTTCCGATCTCTGACAAGTCTCAAGATTAGCTTCATTTTCCCCAGGCACCTTCCACCCCCTTCCTAAGAGAGCTCCTCCCAGCAGTTCCCTAGAAATCTCCCTCCCTCTCTGTGAGGCCACATAAACTGTGAGGGCCCAATCTCCACATGGCTCCATAGCATGCAAACATGGTTGCTGGGCCCATGTGCAGCCTCTGGTGAGGAAACCAGGCAGCCGGGCCACTCTCAGAGCTCCCACTGTGGCCGGGGTGGGCTGTGGCACTGGCCACATGAGTGAGTGTCTGGCCCTGGCCTTGCCCCACCTCCCTCCCACAGTCTGATGGAGATCCCACCCCTGGCCATGAAGTGGCCATGCATGACGGGCGACAGCACTCACCGCTCATGGCCCTGCAGTGGGGATCTCCACATGGCGGGCAAGTGCATCCCTTCCACATCGGTAGCCTTGCCTTGGGCATCCTTACTAAGATGCATCTTCAGAATTTTTCTGAGGACACACAGCGTAGTAGACAGCTGTTCATCCTGCTTGGGGCGAGGGAAACATCTAGCAGCCACCAGCCACATTATTATTATTATTATTATCAAACATTTATATAGCACCCGCAATGTACCTGTCACTTTACAAAATAATTGAATAGACATGGTCCCTGCCCTAGGGCTTACAATCTGAGAAACGAGGGGGGTTGGGGGGGAGACGAAGGAAGGGAACACAGGGAGAGACAAGGAGTGTAACATTCACGAGGATGTGAGGTCCCAGGTGCATGCGCTTGGCTTGGTTACATCGAGAATGATGGCTGGTTGGTCCATGTGGTGAGGATATGAGTACACAGACCTCAGGTAACAAATTGTTCTGGATGGAGGGTATCAGCAGGAGTTAGGTGAAGGGAGCAAGGAGTCAGGGATGGCAGAGCGGAAGAGGTGGGTCTTGAGGAGGGATTTGAAGGTACGAAGGGAGGGGGCAAGGTGGATGTGGGCAGGGAGGGAGTTCCAGGCATGGGGGGCAGTTGGGAGCAGGGACGAAGGCGGTTAGGGGAGCTGGGGAGATGTGGGAGGGCAAGAGAAGGGACAGAGGAGGAGCAGAGTTCACGGACTGGAGTACGGAGGGAAATTAGTGCAGAGAGGTAGGGGGGAGCAAGGTTGTGAAGAGCTTTATAGGTGAAGACTAGGCACTTGTGCAGGATTCGTTCAGGAAGGGGGAGCCAGTGAAGAGAGGAGAGGAGGGGCTGCA
>QEPC01011110.1:226858-253511 GCA_003113815.1 Sphenodon punctatus | reverse complement strand
AGGAAGAGGGCAAGAGAGACATGCAGACACCCCACACATATACACATCCACAGCTCTCTTGCACTCTCCAAGGCTTCCATTCACTCCAAGCCTGCTGCTTCTGCTGCCAAAGGGTGTTTTTAAACAAGATACTACCATGCATTGCCACTCAGTAACCCCTCATCCAAACTCATGTTTAAATGCACTGCAGGGGGATATACACTCCCATGAGCCATGCAGCACCCACTCATGGCCACTCACAGGGCACTGCTGAAAAATCCTTAGTGCCCCATGTGGGGCAAGCAAAAAGGTGCGTGGCAACGAATGTCCATGCATCCCTGGCCCGTATGAACTGGGTCGGTCACCCATGCTAGCAGACAGGTCAGTGACCCGGCCGCCTCCCTGGTCCCACTCACAGCCCTGCTGGGAGATTGTAGAGGACACGCATGTGAAATACAACACCGCGTTGGCTCAAAGCACAACAGAACCCCCTTGTGACGGGTGAGAGAACAGACATCATGGAGGACAACAACTCAGACAGCAGCTTCCTGTATATCCCACAAATAGTCTAGTCAAATTAGGCTCAAAAGAGGCTAAACCCAGACATTCAAAATAACAAAGCGTGACCAATGGGAAAATGTTTAGGGGACCCCCCTAAAGGTCTCCTAAAAAATCCCCCAAAATCAGGTTGCGGGTTTTCTGCCATTTTGAAAAAAACAGTCTGCCATTTTGGAGTTTTCACATACTTTCACGGAAATCGTCATTGCGCCCAAACAATTGGACTTAGAGGCATGTTTTTTTTTTTTTAATTGTTCCTTTTTAAAAGGGCTTTCATGTAAATACAACAAAGTAACATTCTACCTTGAAATACTGTGCTGCTGTGACCTTGAAAATAACATTTCTCTTTTTGTGGGGCAAAATTCTGATTATTTTTGGTTTTGACAGTTAAACGGCAGGTTTTATTGGAAACAGTTTCAAATAAAAGTTGTAGAGCGTAAATAAACAATTAAATATCATATTTCATATTACACATAATGACCCATGTGACCCAACTTTTATTGAATTTAAGCAAATAAAATTTTATTCTTATTCTGGTTTTTTTTTCCATTTCAGTGAATGAAGAGTGATAATGGAGCAATGCCATCTTTGTCCGTGTCTTCATTCAGGGGGTGAAACAGTGAAGCTCACAAAAAAAAGCCTCAACACGATTATTGAATTAAGCAAGTTAAGAAAAGATGGTCTGGACAAGGAATTTGAAGGTTGTGACGGACTCAATGTGCATGTGGAGTGTAGGAAAAGTTATCCGAGGAAAAAAACTGTGACACCAAGACTGAACACACCGACTTTATCCCAAACTAGTTCCCCATCTTTTAGCTTTAAGAGTCAATGTCTATTCTGCAGACGCAGTTGCGTAGATACCACAAAACTTCGCAACCCTGGGAAGGAGGAGTGGAGTGCAGTGTCAACCTTGCACATTATTGCCACGATTCTCCAAGTAGCTGAAAATAGAGGAGAGTGTGATTGGGCCAAGGAGATGCTCATAAGACTATCTGGGGTGATAGACCTAGTCGCTGAGGAGGGTCACTATCATCGATACTGCTACCAGCATTTTCGGGTCTCTGGATCATCTAAGCCTGGAACAATGCCAAAGGGCAGAAGCCAACCAGACACACAAAAAGAGGCAGATTTTCAAGGACTATGTGAATTTATTTAAAACAATGATGAGTGCCAGTTTACAATTAGTGAACTAATTCAAAAGCTAGCTGAAATAGATCCTTCTTCTCCACCCTACAGCGAGACTCGTTTGAAACGGAAACTTATTGGCCATTATGGTGAAAATATAACCATATCACAGTTGCCTGGTAAACCAGGTTTTGTTTGTTTTTCTGAGCTCATGAATAAGATGATCACAGATAAATGGTACACGGAAAGAAAAAACAATGAAACTGAAGAAAAAAGAAGAAGAATCATAGCTGCAACCAATTTGATAAGACATGAAGTTTTTTCCCATCATTATGAATGTGACATTTTTCCGACCATTGAAGAAATTCAGAAAGGGAATTCTCAACTTGTAGAAGAATTACTGAAGCTGTTTAGAGATACTATTCTGACCCCGAAAAAAGTGAAACATGATAGGGAGAGAATTAAAACTGAAAGGAAATCACTATGTATTCAGCATGCAGTTATTGCAGCACTTCGGCCTAGACCATTTGTTTCGCCTCTCCAAACAGGCCTCAGCATTTACATTCATCGGCGATTTGGATCCAAAACTCTTATTGATTTGTTGTCAAACCTAGGGATTTGCTCATCTTACAATGAAGCCGTCAGGTATGAATCAGCAGTCACAATGCACGCACAAGCCACTGTGGAAGACAACGCATATGTGCAATTTGTATATGATAATGCAGACCATAATGTCCAGACCCTGGACGGGCACCGTACCTTCCATGCAATGGGTGGAATTAAGTGTATAACACCTGCAGCAGCTGTTCAAGCAGAAAAACCAGTTCCTAGAAAAGTCTCCATTCCAGCAGCTACCACAAGTGCATTTGGACAAAGAAAAATATCATTTTATAAGCAATCCCATAAACCTGGTTATGATAATATCACTGTACAAGATGTTAGTGAAATTTCCTTGAAACCAAAGAGTGCTGAAACTGCTGAGCAAATTGATTCGTTATGGATGTCAGGGACGTGGATAGATATTCTACCTCATTGTAGTTGGGGAGGCTTCATGGAGCGAGCTTGTGCTAGTGAGTTGTTTGAGGTTTCAGCTGTGCTCCCACTGGCATTTATTAACATGGATCCTGGCAATCTCTCCACTATATTCACCTCACTACAACAAGTAGCAGAAGAAGGTATACAATGTGGTCAGTCAAATGTGATGGTGACATATGACCAGCCACTGTTTGCGAAAGCAATGGAAATGGTTCTCACAGCTGCTCCAGAAAGCCCACTTAAATGTGTGGTAGTGCGCCTTGGTGGATTCCACCTCCTGCTCTCTTACATGGGCTCAATCGGTCAAATAATGAGTGAAAGCGGCTTAGAAAACCTATGGCAGACAGTATATGCGAAGAATAGTGTAGTCCATATGCTAAGTGGACGGGCTTATTCAAGAGCAGTTCGTGCCCATTTGTTGACCCTTCATGCTTTAGCTACTCTTCTCCTTGAGGAAACTACAGAAGATGACACCTTAGTTCACAGTTTGAGAGAGTGTTACAGTTCACTTTTCAACAGTACAGCAAACCTACAAAACATTGTTGACTCCCAGCCCCTTGTAAATCTAACAACTCTACTAAAGGAGAAAGTAAAGCATGCTGAAACTAATGGTGGGCGTACTGCAAAACTGTGGATTCAGTACATGAGTATGGTGAAGATTATGTGTTTGTTTATCCGAGCTGAGCGTTGTGGTGACTGGCAGCTACATCTCTACAGTGTACAGCAAATGCTGCCATACTTTCATTCAGCTGGCCACTTCAACTACGCAAAATCTGCACATGTGTATCTCCAAGAAATGCTTCAACTGGAAGAAAAGATGGATCCTGGAGAATTCCAAAAGTTTTCTACACAAGGCTTCTTCACTATTCGCAGATCAAGCAAATTCTGGGCTGGTATCTGGTCTGATATGACCATTGAGCAGGTATTGATGCGTTCCATGAAGAGCACTGGTGGGCTTACCCATGGTCGCGGTATGTCCGCATCCACACTTGCAAAGTGGGTGCATACAATGCCAGCCACCTCAAGAGTAGTGGACGCTATTGAAGAGTTCAGCAGAGTCCAGGGTGCATCCTCAGAACAGCACATAGATCTGAGATTGTCAAGACAGGATCGGGACAGGGCTGACATTCACACATTTATAAACTGGTTCCATGTGCACCACCCTTTCCAAAGACATTCACCTGACCTCACATCTCTCTTCAGCGGAGTTATTGGAGACAGCTCAATAAACTGTGATCAAGCTTTGGAAATCGGACTGTCGTCTCTCAAGAATACTGTTGGCAAGCTCTTTAGCAAGGTCCACTACCGGCGCAAAGACACGGCAAAGTCTTTGGCTACTGTAAATAAGGTTGTAAGAGTGAACAACGAAGACACTGTGATTAACTCAAACCAGCTTCTCCACAGAATGCTATGCACTGTGCGAAGTGATGAAGAGTTGGCAAACTATTTGTCATGTGAAATGGCTGCCCAGTCACCATCACTGTTTGATAATTCTTCAATATGGAAGGGCATGAAATCATCTCTTGTTCTTGTTCTGGATACATTCTCACCATGTGAATTGTCCATTTCACTCAATGCAACACATTCAGTAGATGGTGGCCACCTTTTGCACAGAGTTGTATGGCTACGACCAGCAACCTACAGACAAATATGTGAGCAATATGTTGTGTACGTCATGGAGCACTACAGTAGATGCCACATTGTGTTTGATGGCTATGAAGGAGGCCCCACCATAAAAGATGTTGAGCACCTAAGAAGAGGAAAATTTGTGACTTCAGTTCAGGTGAATGTTGAAGACAATGTTAATGTTTCTATGTCTCAACATGACTTTCTTGCAAACAAAAAAAACAAAGCTAGATTCATTACACTCCTAAAAGACCATCTTCACACAGTTGGATGCCAGGTTTACCAGGCAGTCGGGGATGCAGACACTCTAATTGTATCAAAAGCCATGGAAATAGCATCATCAGGTCCATCAGTACTTGTCGGAGAAGATACTGATCTCTTGGTCTTGTTGATCACTCATGCGACAAATGAAACACACATGCTAATGCCTGGCACGAAAAGGAAAGCAGATCACGTATACAACAGTCAGAAGATACAGAACAGTTTAGGAGACATGAAAGAGTATATGTTGTTCCTCCACGCATTTACAAGGTGTGATTACACCTCCAATCCTTTCAAAAAAGGGAAAAAGAATGCTTACAAACTGCTTTCTATAGATGATTTGCTTCATCACCAAATGGATGTCTTTAATTGGCTTCATCTTCCCTAGAGTCAGTTGCAGCTGCAGGAGAAAAGTTCTTCCTGGCTATGTATGGTGTTAAGGGGCAATCAAATCTTGGCACAGCAAGACATCGCATTTATCTGAAGACCGTGGCCAAGCAGAAAGTCGGCGGTAGCTTCAACCTAGCAGTACTCCCACCTACCCCAGCTGCAGCATGCCAGCATTCACTACACGTGTATTTACAAGTGCAGCAGTGGAGGTATATGGAACTACCACCTACAGACTGGGACTGGAAGCTCCACACTGATAAACTCCTCCCAGTTCCAACACTACAAAAAGCTGTTCCAGAAAACCTTCTCAAACTTATTAAGTGCAACTGCAAGACCTCATGTGAAAGAAATTGTGAATGCAAAAGGAGTGGTCTTGAATGCTCTTTTATGTGTGGCCAGTGTGCAGGTTATTGATGTAGCAATAGCCCACTCGTGGTCGATGAATGTGAATATGATGATACCAATGAGATGATCTGTACAGTCCCCAAGGAAAAGGACATTGATGATCCCGGTGAATTAAATTCACCACCGGTGAAACGAAAATGCCCAAATTAGATATGGAACGATGGCAATACAAGCCATAATAATTCAGATGTCTTGAAATTAAAATTAATTATTATAAACTCCTTGTCACTAAGTTGTCTCATTTACTCACCAGTATTTAATTAACAGTAAGTGTGTTTGTAAATCATATACTTTAAAACAAAGTTTTCCTGAGTTGTGATTCTTTCGCTTTATTCTATTTATTATGATTATGATTTTGTTTATATTTCATACACAAAATGTTGTTAAAGTGAAACTAAACCATATTCTTATTTCAATTGTTATCCTTGTCTGGCTACATCATTATATTACCTTTTCCTACTATTTTATTATTGACATTTTGTGTGCCCTGACCATTCTATATCGCTCATTATGTGTAATATGAAATATGATATTTAATTGTTTCTTGACGCTCTACAACTTTTATTTGAAACTGTTTCCGATAAAACCTACCATTTAACTGTAAAAAACAAAAATAATCAGAATTTTGCGCCGCAAAAAGAGAAATGTTATTTTCAAGGTCACAGAGCACAGTATTTCAAGGTAGAATGTTACTTTGTTGTATTTACATGAAAGCCCTTTTAAAAAGGAACAATTAAAAAAAAACCCATGCCTCTAAGTCTAATTGTGTGGGCGTAAGGACAATTTCCATGAAAGTATGTGTAAACTCCCAAATGGCAGACTGTTTTTTCAAAATGGCGGAAAGCCCGCAACCTGATTTTTGGGGATTTTCTTGGAGACATTCAGTGGGGTCCCCTTAACATTTTCCCATTGGTCCCACTTTGTTATTTTCGATGTCTACCTCAAAGTCTAATTTGACTGGACTATGAAGGCACGGTTCGATGAGCTCCTGCTGCGGGCAGAATACGTGTTGGCAACCATGCTGGACCCCAGGGTCAAGGGCACCATTGCACACCAGACAGCGCTCTATGGGCACTGGAAGGGTGACCTGGTGGAGAGGGTACTGCAGGCAAAGTGCGCTCTTGAGAGTGCGCAGCAGCAGGACACCCCTGGGGATGGTGGGAGTGGGAGCAGCCACCCCTTTCAGCCAACGGCGTCTATCCCTGCCCCCAGCCCTAGCAGTAGCATCACCAGTAGCAGGCTGAGCAGCAGCAGCACCCCTATTGCCAGCAGCAGCAGCTCCTATGTGCAGGCCACTCTGGGGAGCATGGGCTCGTGAACAGCAGGGCAGGCAGCATGGCTGAGGGCAGTGGAGGAGGTGGTGCCCAGGCAGAGTTATGTGAGGGAATACAACAGCACATTGGCAGCAGTGGAGAGCTACCTGGAGGAGGAGTCGTACATCAAACCCAGCACCGATCCCTTGGCCTACTGGGCCGGCAAGATCAACGTGTGGCTGGCACTATCCATAGTGGCCAAGGGTCTCTTGTCCTGTCCACCGAGTGTCCCCAGCGAGCGGATGTTCTCCATAGCGGGGGACATTTGCTCGCCACACTGGCTGAGACTGGGGACCAAGTTAGTGGAGAAGTTGCTTTTCATAAAGGTGATCCTTCTGCTGCTGGGATTCCCCAAGCTACTAGGAATGGGCGAACAGAACCAAGTTCGGAAATTCGGTTCGGTTTGAAAATCAAGTTCGGTTCGGAAGTTCAGTTCGGTCGACCGAACTATTCGAGTTCAGTCCGAACTCCGAACTTCCGAACAGAGTTCGGAAATTCAAACCCCATTGAACTAAATGGAATATTATCTTATAGGGATGGGTGAACAGAAACGAGTTCGGAAATTCGTTTCGGTTTGGTTTGAAAATCAAGTTTGGTTTGGAAGTTTGGTTCTGTCGACTGAAGTGGTCGAGTTTGGTCTGAACTCTGAACTTCTGAACTGTGTTCACCCATCCATACGAGCTACCCCTGGACATGGATTGATGGTGAAGTGGCACACGCCATCCCATACCAGGGGTAGTCTTGGGATGTGGCTCCTCCTCTATCTGGGCTGCTGCTAAATTAAACTAAACTAAGCTGCCTAACTGAGTCAGACCAATGGTCGATCTTAGCCCTGTATTGTCACAACCTGACATGGCAGCAGGGGTTTCAAATACAGGTCCAAATCCGGCTCTCCCCATGTCTCTGGCAGAGGCCATCCCGGTTTGCTACCTGAGACCCTTCCAAGCCCCCAGCAGAGGCCTCCCCCAGGTGTGCTACCAGGGGTCCCGAGGTGGATATGCTGGGGATTGAACTTGGGACCTTATACATGCAATGCACACACTCGTACCACTTGAGATATGCCCCCCCAGCAACAGCTGCTGAGGTGCTGTCCCTCCCTCCCAATGCCTGGTGCCCGCCCTGCCTCTTTCTCTCTCTGACTAGACAGCCTCGGCCTGCCTATCTGACTGACCTCATGATGCAGGGTGACATTGGGAAGGTGTAAGCCTGTCAGCCGGCCCCTAGCTATATGATCTCGGCCCACCTATCTGACTGGCTCTCTCTCGTTTGTGCTGCACAGTCTTCGCCAGTCTATCTGAGTGTCCTGCCAAGGTCCCAGCCTGCCTTCCCTATTGCCTCTCATGCCACGCTGCCTGTCTGCCCTCCCGCCCAGCTTGCAAAGATCAAAGCCTGCCTCAGTCTGCCTTCTGCTCATGCCACGCTGCCTGTCTGCCCGCTCGCCCAGGTTGCCAAGACCAAACCCTGCCTCAGTCTGCCTTCTGCTCATGCCAAAGTGCCTGTCTGGCCACCCTGTTGGCAAAGCTGAAGCCCTGCAACAGTCTGCCTGCCTCTCATGCCAAGGTGCCTGTCTGCCTACCCTGGCAACCCTGGGTGATGTGCCCCACTTGCCTGGTAATCCCGCTGCTGCTGTCTGCTGGTCCATGGGTGCTCTGCCCTGGCAAATCCAAAAGTGCCCACGCAATCCTGCTGCTGCTGTCTGCTGCTGTTCCACGGGTTCTGTGCCCTGGCAATCCAATGTCTGCTGCTGCTGCTGATGCTGCCTCTGCAGTGCTACTGGCTCTGTGCCCTGGCTATCCAATCTATGCTGCTGCTGCTGATGTCACCTCTGCTGTGCCGCGGGCACTGTGCCCTGGCAATCCAATACCTACTGTTGCCAATGCTGCCTCTGCTGTCTGTGCCATGGGTTCTGCTACCAGGTAATCCAATGTTTGTCACTTCTGCTAATGCTGCCTCTATTGTCTGTGCCATGGGTTGTGTGTCCAGGCAATCCAATGTCTTCCACTGCTGCCAATGCTGCCTCTGCTGTCTGTGCCATGGGTTCTGCTACCGAGCAATCTAATGTCTGCCGCTGCTGCCAATGTTGCCTCTGCTCTCTGTGCCATGGGTTCTGTGCCCGCCCGGGCAATCCAATGTCTGCTGCTGTTGTCAATGCTGCCTCTGCTGTGCCATGGCTACTGTGCCCAGGCAATCCAATGTCTGCTACTGGGTGACCACTTGATTCACCACAGGGCAAGGCTTGACCAATTTGCAGAATAGCTTGTTCAGATCTGGCGAGTAGGATGCAAGCCTGCAATGCCCAGCTGAGTAGGGGTGACAGGCACCAAGCCCTGGCTGGGCGTCTGCCACTGCTCCACCGATTTCAGACAGCCTGCAATGCCCATCCAAGCAGGGGTACCAGCCACAGTTACTGTGCCCTGGCAATGCAATGTTTGCTGCTGCTGGTACTGCACTTCAGTCATTTGCTCCTCCCTCTTGTAGACGGGTATAGCTCAGATGAGTGCGCCAGTGGGTGGGGGTTGGGTGTCCACGAGATTCACCACTAGGCAAGGCTTTCCCAATGTACAGTAGAGCTTATTGAGCTCAGTCGAGTATGATATCAGCCTACAACACCTGGCCAAGTAGGGGTGCCAGCCACCGAGCCCTGGCCGGACCTCTGCCGCTGCTCCACCGATGCCTGGCAGCCTGCAATTCCCAGCCAGTCCTGGTGCCACGGGCACCCCCAGGGGCCAAGGGCAGAGCCTGCCTGCCTGGGCAACCCAGGGTGCCAAGCACCAAGTCTTCCCGGTCTCTGCTGCTGCTGCTGCTGCTGCTGCTGCTACTGCTGCTGCTGCTGCTGAGTCTCAGATGGCCATCCCTGGCACCGTGGGCACCCCCAGGGGTCAAGCGCCGAGCCTGCCTGCCCAGGCAACCCAGGGTGCCAAGCACCAAGCCTTCCCGGCCTCTGCTGCTGCTGCTGCTGCTGCTGCTGCTGGGTCTCAGACTGCCATCCCTGGTGCCACGAGCACCCCCAGGGGCCAAGCACCAAGCTTGCCTGCCCTGGTAACCCGGGGTGCCAAGCACCAAGTCTTCCCGGTCTCTTCTGCTGCTGCTGCTGGGTCTCCGATGGCCTGCCATGCTGCCACAGGCACCCCTGGGGGTCCCTGGAGCACCCCAAGCCTCCTGGTAGGATTGAACTTTCAGAACGTTCAGGAGGGTCTGAATTCTGCCAGATCAAACCCATGAACCCCAACTAAGTTTTAGTCCGGATATCCGAACTGTGTCCTGTTCGCACATCCCTAGTTGCTGGGGGAGGATGTGGAATCTCATTCACTAGAGATTTTAAAAGAATCTGGATAAATAATTGTTCCTCTGCCCTGTTACGTTTGCCCCTGACTGTCTGTCCTGTGTTGTGCCCTGTGTTGTGACAACTCATACCCTGTGTTGTGCCTGCTTCTGCTTTGATGCCCAACCTGCGACTGCTTGCAAGTCTTCTATGAGACCGTCCATACAACCATGAAAATAAGAACATAAGACGTGTCATACTGGGTCAGACCAATGGTCCATCTAGCCCAGCATCCTATCTCCGACAGTGATCAATCACAGTGGCTTGGGAGAAGCACCCAACACGTCACAATGGGCAATCCATTCCCTGTTGTTTTCCCCCAACTCCCGTCATGTTTCCTGATCCTGTCTGGCTAATAGCTGCTAATGGATCTATCTTCCAGAAACTTGTCCAAACCTCTTTTAAACTCAGCTGTAGTACTGGCCCTTACCACAGCCTCTGACAGTAGATTCCACAACACAATTATACGCTGAGTGAAAAAATACTTACTTTTCTTTGTTTTAAACTTGCCACCCATGAGTTTCATGGAGTGTCCCCTAGTTCTAGTACTAGCTGAGAGGGTAAGTAACTGTTCCTTGTTTATTAGTTCCACCCCACTCATGATTTTATAGACCTCTATCNTGCCACGCTGCCTGTCTGCCCTCCCGCCCAGCTTGCAAAGATCAAAGCCTGCCTCAGTCTGCCTTCTGCTCATGCCACGCTGCCTGTCTGCCCGCTCGCCCAGGTTGCCAAGACCAAACCCTGCCTCAGTCTGCCTTCTGCTCATGCCAAAGTGCCTGTCTGGCCACCCTGTTGGCAAAGCTGAAGCCCTGCAACAGTCTGCCTGCCTCTCATGCCAAGGTGCCTGTCTGCCTACCCTGGCAACCCTGGGTGATGTGCCCCACTTGCCTGGTAATCCCGCTGCTGCTGTCTGCTGGTCCATGGGTGCTCTGCCCTGGCAAATCCAAAAGTGCCCACGCAATCCTGCTGCTGCTGTCTGCTGCTGTTCCACGGGTTCTGTGCCCTGGCAATCCAATGTCTGCTGCTGCTGCTGATGCTGCCTCTGCAGTGCTACTGGCTCTGTGCCCTGGCTATCCAATCTATGCTGCTGCTGCTGATGTCACCTCTGCTGTGCCGCGGGCACTGTGCCCTGGCAATCCAATACCTACTGTTGCCAATGCTGCCTCTGCTGTCTGTGCCATGGGTTCTGCTACCAGGTAATCCAATGTTTGTCACTTCTGCTAATGCTGCCTCTATTGTCTGTGCCATGGGTTGTGTGTCCAGGCAATCCAATGTCTTCCACTGCTGCCAATGCTGCCTCTGCTGTCTGTGCCATGGGTTCTGCTACCGAGCAATCTAATGTCTGCCGCTGCTGCCAATGTTGCCTCTGCTCTCTGTGCCATGGGTTCTGTGCCCGCCCGGGCAATCCAATGTCTGCTGCTGTTGTCAATGCTGCCTCTGCTGTGCCATGGCTACTGTGCCCAGGCAATCCAATGTCTGCTACTGGGTGACCACTTGATTCACCACAGGGCAAGGCTTGACCAATTTGCAGAATAGCTTGTTCAGATCTGGCGAGTAGGATGCAAGCCTGCAATGCCCAGCTGAGTAGGGGTGACAGGCACCAAGCCCTGGCTGGGCGTCTGCCACTGCTCCACCGATTTCAGACAGCCTGCAATGCCCATCCAAGCAGGGGTACCAGCCACAGTTACTGTGCCCTGGCAATGCAATGTTTGCTGCTGCTGGTACTGCACTTCAGTCATTTGCTCCTCCCTCTTGTAGACGGGTATAGCTCAGATGAGTGCGCCAGTGGGTGGGGGTTGGGTGTCCACGAGATTCACCACTAGGCAAGGCTTTCCCAATGTACAGTAGAGCTTATTGAGCTCAGTCGAGTATGATATCAGCCTACAACACCTGGCCAAGTAGGGGTGCCAGCCACCGAGCCCTGGCCGGACCTCTGCCGCTGCTCCACCGATGCCTGGCAGCCTGCAATTCCCAGCCAGTCCTGGTGCCACGGGCACCCCCAGGGGCCAAGGGCAGAGCCTGCCTGCCTGGGCAACCCAGGGTGCCAAGCACCAAGTCTTCCCGGTCTCTGCTGCTGCTGCTGCTGCTGCTGCTGCTACTGCTGCTGCTGCTGCTGAGTCTCAGATGGCCATCCCTGGCACCGTGGGCACCCCCAGGGGTCAAGCGCCGAGCCTGCCTGCCCAGGCAACCCAGGGTGCCAAGCACCAAGCCTTCCCGGCCTCTGCTGCTGCTGCTGCTGCTGCTGCTGCTGGGTCTCAGACTGCCATCCCTGGTGCCACGAGCACCCCCAGGGGCCAAGCACCAAGCTTGCCTGCCCTGGTAACCCGGGGTGCCAAGCACCAAGTCTTCCCGGTCTCTTCTGCTGCTGCTGCTGGGTCTCCGATGGCCTGCCATGCTGCCACAGGCACCCCTGGGGGTCCCTGGAGCACCCCAAGCCTCCTGGTAGGATTGAACTTTCAGAACGTTCAGGAGGGTCTGAATTCTGCCAGATCAAACCCATGAACCCCAACTAAGTTTTAGTCCGGATATCCGAACTGTGTCCTGTTCGCACATCCCTAGTTGCTGGGGGAGGATGTGGAATCTCATTCACTAGAGATTTTAAAAGAATCTGGATAAATAATTGTTCCTCTGCCCTGTTACGTTTGCCCCTGACTGTCTGTCCTGTGTTGTGCCCTGTGTTGTGACAACTCATACCCTGTGTTGTGCCTGCTTCTGCTTTGATGCCCAACCTGCGACTGCTTGCAAGTCTTCTATGAGACCGTCCATACAACCATGAAAATAAGAACATAAGACGTGTCATACTGGGTCAGACCAATGGTCCATCTAGCCCAGCATCCTATCTCCGACAGTGATCAATCACAGTGGCTTGGGAGAAGCACCCAACACGTCACAATGGGCAATCCATTCCCTGTTGTTTTCCCCCAACTCCCGTCATGTTTCCTGATCCTGTCTGGCTAATAGCTGCTAATGGATCTATCTTCCAGAAACTTGTCCAAACCTCTTTTAAACTCAGCTGTAGTACTGGCCCTTACCACAGCCTCTGACAGTAGATTCCACAACACAATTATACACTGAGTGAAAAAATACTTACTTTTCTTTGTTTTAAACTTGCCACCCATGAGTTTCATGGAGTGTCCCCTAGTTCTAGTACTAGCTGAGAGGGTAAGTAACTGTTCCTTGTTTATTAGTTCCACCCCACTCATGATTTTATAGACCTCTATCATATCTCCTCCCAGTCGTCTCTTCTCCAAACTGAAGATCCCCAACCTACCAAGCCTCTCCTCACAGAGGAGCTCTTCCATGCCCTTGATCATATTTGTTGCCCTTCTCTGTACCGTTTCTAGTTCAGCTATGTCTTTTTTGAGATGGGGCAACCAGAACTGCACACAATATTCGAGGTGTAGTCGCACCATTAATTTGTATAGAGGCATTATGGCATCCTCAGTTTTATTCTCAATCTCCTTCTGAATAATTCCTAACATTCTGTTTGGGTTTTTTGACTGCTGCTGCGCATTGCGCTGTGGATTTCATTGTATTGTCCACAACCACCCCCAGATCCTTTTCCTGAGTGGTAACTCCTAGCTTAGTACCCAGCATTGTGTACGCATTTTTTTGGATTATTTTTCCCTACGTGCATCACTTTGCACTTGTCCACATTAAATCTCATTTGCCATTTAGATGCCCAGGCACCCAATGTAGTAAGATCCTGTTGCAGTTCCTCACAGTCTGCTCGTATTTTAAGTAACTTGAATAACTTGGTGTTGTCTGTGAATTTGATCACCTCACTCTTACGCTCTTTCCCAAATCATTAATGAATACATTAAACAGCACCGATCTCAATACAGATCCCTGAGGCACACCACTTTTTACATCTCTCCATTGTGAAAACTGACGATTTAATCCTTCTCTTTGCTTCCTGTCCTTTAACCAGTTACGGATCCATAGTAAGACACTACCTCCTATCCCATGAATTTTTAATTTTCTCAAGAGTCTTTTACATGGGACCTTATAAAATGCTTTCTGGAAATCCAGATACACTATATCTACTGGGTCTCCCTTGTCCACATGCTTTTTTACACCCTCAAAGAATCCCAACAGGTTAGTGAGGCATGACCTACCTTTACTAAATATGTGTTGACTCTTCTCCATTAAGCCATGTTTGTCAACATGCCCTGTAATTCTGTCCTTAATGATGGTTTCCACCGTTTTGCACAGCACAGACATCAAGCATGTGACCGTGTCTGCCTGCCCATCTGTCTGCTTTCCTGCTGTGTGTTTCCTGCCCCCCTGGTCCATGGGTCAGTTCCCAACTTTGATGGTGCCCTGAACTCCTCGACCCTAATTCTGCACTACTCACTCAGACCTGGGATCTTTTCCTGCACTGACTCCCACCATGATTCTCCAGACCTTATTCTTCCCCTCTGAATCCTCTCCAATTTTTTGTATCCTTTAAAAAATGAGATGTCCAAAATTGGACACAACACACCAAGTTCTAATTAGTGCTGAGTAGAGCGATATAGTTTTTTCTTAAGTCTCTACTCATGCATCCCAAAAGGCATTTGTCTTCTTGGAACAGTATTACATTGCTGACTCATATTCATTTTGTTCTCTACTCAGTGCTTTTCAGTAGTGCTATTGCCCAGCCAGTCATCACCTACCTATTTTGTATTTGTGTATGTGATTTTTCTTGCCTATTGAATTTCATTTTGTTGAATCCAGTCTAGAGCTGCAGATGGATACCTGCCAAGTCTGACACCCTGTCAAATCTGGGGTACCCAACTTTCCCTGGTTGCATTTGGGCATGAACTGGTACCTGAACAAGACTCAGTGGGCTACGCAACTCCACAAGCTGACTCACTTTACCGCTGGGCTGCTGCTCCTCTTGTCCTGGTTGTTGCTGCCTGATTGCTGTTCCCTGCTCCTCCCCAGCTTGCACGCTGCTCAGCTGAACAGGGGACTTCCCTACTTGGGTTTTCGGAGGGCTGCTTGAGAGAGAAGGCCTCTTCCCACATGCGTGCACCCTCCTAACAGGGACCCCCATTCCAAGGGAGAGCCAAAATGGGGGTGCAAATTACAGGCCCTAGGCCCCCTACCTTTTTTTATGCCCTGCTACCTTTTTGATGGCCTCCTTAGCTACTGGCTTTAGAAGGCTACCGGGGGGGGGGGGGAGGAGGAATTATTTCAGCCCCTACCTTTTTCCCTATAATTCGAGCCATGTGCATGAAGAACCCATATGCACCCCTGATATGAATCCCTCTGAGAATGGGGAGCATGTTAGGGTGGTGCACATAGGTGGGAAGAGGCCTCCTCACTCCCCCCTCTCAGAAAAAGCAAAGCAGGTGTGGGCTGGGGAGAAGCAGGGAGCAGTGGGCAGGGAGCAACGGCCAGGATTGGAGAAGCAGTAGCCCAGAGGTGAGGTAAGTCAGGTATTACTGGGGTGATGTCCCATGGGTGCCAGGATCGGCATCCCGGGGCATCGCCCCAGTAATACATGCATTTTCAGGCACTGGGTACCCAATGGGGGGCTGGGGGCCCTGTCAGATGCACACTGGGGGTGCCCCAAAATGGAGGTCTGACCTGTGGGGTGAGAATGTATAACTAGCAGGTAATACCCACAATTTATCAACGTAGCAAATGTATAACCTGCGGGTAGGAATGAAAATATTTTCTCTTTTTTTCTGGTTTTGCTGTGGGGCTTCTCCTGGATTAAGGGTCTATCCAGGATAAGAGCATCACAATCTTCTTCAAAGGTATTGCTACATTTGTAAGGGTTCTAATGGATAGCCAGCCAAAAAATAAAATAAAATGCCACTTACTACAAAAACCACAATGTTTCATTTGTAAAAGGAGAAGAGGGTGATACAGGGCTAGACACAGAAAAGTTGGCATTTCATGCGGGAACAGGTGCAGTAACAGTATCATGTGCCCCCACAATACACTGAAAGTGTGTGCTGTTGTAACAAAACCCCATTAAAGGCTCAGGTTTTGGCAAGTGGTACAAGGCTCAGAGCCACAGAGATCCCGTCTCTCTTGAGCCAGCATGCCCTGGCCAACTCCAGTGTTTAGCAGCAGTGCTGGTGCAGCTGTCATGCAAGGCAGATACCGCAGTGAGGTCGATGACACCACTCATTTGTTGAAGAGACTGGAGGCATCTTTAGACATAACAAAGATCAGGTGCCAAAACCCCTAAGCATGTGATTGGCCATTATGTGTAAGCACTATAACAATTCCAACACCAATTTGGCCACTCGTTGAACACACAATGTGAATACCATTGCATCACAAGGACAATTTGCATGTTCTGGCTGAACACGTGGCCAAAGCAGAGTCTAATGCTATCACATGGTATGCTAGCAGGTACAACACAGGGAACTAGATGGCAGTGCTTGCGTGCTGAGATTGGGTGGTGAGCAAAACACTGATTTGCCCCATGATGCAGGGGCAGCTAGTGGGTGTTGAGGTTGGAGGGGCAGTCCGGTGGGTGGATCCAGGGCAATGGTAGGTGGAGCCAGAGCAACAGTAGGCAGAGCCAGGGCAACGGTAGGTGGCATAACCCAGAAGCAAGGAGTTCCAAGGGTTAATGTTGGATGGACATTACATTACTTAATCAAGCAATTTCAGTTAGGTTAGGCAGGTTATAAATCACCTCCTCTGCCAGGTTTAAAAGCAGGCAGACAACCTTAAACATCACTTACAAGCAGTTTTAGCAAAGACACACACACACGCAGCAGAGGTTAAGAACGCTGCTTCAGAAAGAAGGGACTTGCTGCATGCATGTTGGAGGGACCCCAATCCCTGCTTCAGAAGTCCCTTCTGAAGGAGCATTTTTTCCCTCTGCTGCATGTGTGTGTGTGTGTGTTGGGGGGGAATTTCAAGGCCCATGAATCACCAGACTCACAGGTACATCTGGGATCTCAAAAGCACCCCATTTCCAGCATTGTGAACGCACAGCTTAAGCTTGCCAGACTCACAGGTACATCTCAGGATCTCAAAAGCACCCCATTGTCAGCATTGTGAACACACAGCTAAAGCTCGTCAGACTCACAGGTACATCTCGGGATCTCAAAAGCACCCCATTTCCAGCATTGTGAACACACAGCTAAAGCTCGTCAGACTCACAGGTACATCTCGGGATCTCAAAAGCACCCCATTTCCAGCATTGTGAACACACCTTTCTAAGATCGCCAGACTGCCAGTTACATCTCAGGATTTCCAAAGCACCAAATTTCCAGCATTGTGAACACACCTAACTTCCTAAGATCGCCAGACTGTCAGTTACATCTCGTGATTTCAAAAGCTCACTTTTATCAGAAGCATCACATTTACAGCATTTAATACTCCACGTCATGACATCAAGTGAACAAAAACCACATTCCAACTGGTGGGGAGGGAAAAAGCCTATGGGGATGGGGTGCGGGGGGGGAGGGTGCAGGCAGGTTGGGGATGGGACATGGGAGGGACATCTTACCTGCTGGCTCCGGCATGTTCGCTGTTGTCCCAGGCTGCAGGCAGGGGGGGTAGGGGGGGAACGTTAGTGTTTTTTTAAATTGTCCACGTGTCCTTCTCTCCTCTGCAGAGCCAGGATGCGTGGGCAATTAAATTTTAAAAAAAAAATTGAAACAATAATTGTTCCTTGCCTTGCCACTTCTCACTCCGCCCCCCCCCCCCCGCTCTGAGCAGCAGATTGGGGGGGAAGCGGCAAAGGGCAGTGGCAGGGAAGCAGCTGGCCTGGCAGTGTGCTGTTAGCTCTCCAACAGCGTGCCGCCAGCCATGTTGAGCATGTGAGGCAGGAAGCAGCGTGCATGCGCACTGGTCCCTGCCTCTGAGGCACCTGACCAAAGGCATCTCGCCAGGGCACTTTCAGCAAGCACCCTGGCGAGAGCTTTCCTTGCACCCATTCAGCGCAATGGAAAGGCTAGCCCCTCCCTCCACAGCACGTCCTATACGTGCTGTGGACTGAGGAGATCAGCCGCCCAAATCGCGTTTTCAATAGAAAACGCTGTTTGGGCTTAGCCTTTTTGTCCCTTCTGGGACCCACTCTCAGAGCCGCTCTGAGGGTGGGTCCCGGAAGGGAGATCACTGACAGCAGCAGCAGCCTCTGAAGTCAGAGGCTGCTGCTGCTATCAGAAGCGGACGCGCATTTGTTTGTTTTTTAAAAAAAAGCAGCGGCGGGGTCCCCCACGGTGCTAGGGGGCACTGCTCCAAGCGTCCTGGGGGCCAGTTGCCCCTGCCATGATGTGGTGTGTGTCTAAACAGTGCCACATGGTGAACACAGGACCAAACTGGTGTTCCTACCAAGGTCAAAACACACATTCAGACACCCATTGACGTTATGTCTAAAGACACCCTGAGTTTAGATTGAAATGGAAGGAGGGTTTGCCTGTCACGGTTGCATCACCCAATGAATATATTTAGCTTGCTGTAAGCTAATCCTAAGCATGCTGCTGCTACTTTCAGTTGCTTTGGCTAAAAAAGTGATAATTTAACTACCCCATTAAAAAAGTATGCATTTTGCAATATATGTATAAAGAAAATTGAGGGAACATTAATGAGAAGGGGACTTTTTGCCCTTTTCCAAGTCAGATTTTTGTCACTCTTCACAAAGTTGGAACTTCTTCATCCACCCATCAGCTGTTTGGCACTCAGCTAAACAGTGCATGGCCAGGAGCAGGAGTGCCATCCCTGCCTGCCTGCCTACCTGCAGTTAACATCTCTTCAGCAGGCATAGAAGGGAGGGAGGAAGGAGCCTGCTGCTCTCTGCCAAGCTATTTGGCTGGAAGCACCAGAGCCCTTCCATTCCCACCTCCCCACTGTGCAAACTCTAGTCCCAATGACTAGAATGGCTGGGGCTTGGAGCTTGTGCAGCAGCAAGCGGGGTGGTGTTGGGATGGTTCCCTTGCTCCTGGTCAAGCAAATCTTCATTGAGTACCAGAGCCACCCAAACTCCTCTCCCTGTGTGCTCCAAATTCCGAGCTCCAAGTTCCAGCTGCTCATTGAATGGAGCATGTGGTTCAGGCATGCAAGGAAGAGGAAAAAAATTTGATAGTAAAGAACAATGGTGACTGCAAGCCTGCTTTAGTAGATTTTGTGGCTTTTCCCCCCTTCTCAAAAACATCTGCAATGTATATATGGTAGGAATTGGAATGGTGTGGGGACAGAACAATAAATCTCCTTATCCAACACTGTAGAACAAGACTTCTTTCCAGCAATATGCCAGTTGCGTTTGGTTCAAACGTCACAGCCTTGCTGTTTGTATTTGCAACAGGTACATCACTATCTCATTAAAAATATCAGTGGCCCTGATATTTTTAGCCTGCGGATTCCACGCGGAACAGAGTGTGTGCTCAGCCACACAGACCCAGCGTGCATCCGCATTAGAGGCACATTGTTCTACGTGCAAACCGCGCGGATGTACAGGGATCTGTGGGCTATAGGATTGCAGCCAGTGTCTAACAAATTTGAAGAATGACAAAATGTGGTGTGGTAGTAGCCGAATGTATGCTACCTGCCTGCCTTGTTTCAGCAGTAGGAATATGCAATATTTTGGGCATTTTTACATGTTGCTGCTTTTTCCCAGACTTCAAAAGTCCGGGTTCAACAAACTCCCGCGGGGGGGAATTTAGATGCTTACTCCCCATCCGGACGTCACCTGGGTGCCATTGTAAACAAATGACACCCTCCTTTTTTGAGACCCAGACTTGTGAGACTTCAGCTATCGGGGTTTTACAAGTCTGGGTCTCAAAACATCCTGGAGTTGTGTGGCACCACTGTTTGCAACGGTGCCAAGGTGACTTCCAGTCAGGGGGTGAGCTTCTAAATCTCCTCCACAGTAGTTTGCCAAACCTGGACTTTTGAAGTCTGGGGAAAAGCAGCAATGTGCAGTGCAAAAAGGAACTTTGGGATTTTAATTGCTTTCCTGGATTCAGATAACGGAAGTCAATAAAGCTTCAGCCAGTTGGTTAGGGCTAGTCTGAAACTCGGTATTTGAAATTACTCATTTTTTAATCAAGTATCTCAGTATTCAACTTGGTTTTACTGAGTACTGAGTAACTAAGGAATCGGCCCGGTACTCAGCACTTGGAAAATCCTTGAATTAGCAACCTATGGGGGCTTTCCCCGCCCCTATATAAGGGCACTTGGTACTCAGTACTCAGAAAATACTCAGTACTTAGTTTTATTTTACTGAGTATTTCACTGAGTACTGAGGCCGAACACTCAGAGCTAGTCCTTGGAAACTCAGAAATACTCACAAATAAAATGTTTAGTTTTTGGTGCAGCCCTAAGGCACATCTGATTCCTGGGCAGCTAAGGGAAAGCTACATTCCCAGATTCCTTGTATTAACACCCCTTGCTTCTTCACAGATGGAATTTGGAATTTGAATTTTCATGTCAGCCCTAAAAAAAGGCAAAAACATGAGACGGGGGTGGGGGAGTGGAAGGTACAAGATAGAAAAGGAGAAAGATCCCAAACTCTTCATATTCTTTACTCTGTGGTCAGCCGGGGGCACCCTCCTTGAGGTTCCCTGGGTTCCCCAGGTGTCGACCATGAGGAGGGTGTTCTCGGTGGCCACTCCGTGGCTGTGGAACTCCCTCCTGTTGCAGGTCTGCCTGGCCGTAGACCTCCCCTCTTTCTGTAGACAGCGTAAGCCCTGGCTGTTCCGCTGGTTCTTTGCTGAGGGAGACAGGATGGGTGGGTTGGGTTAGGTTTTTATTGGTTTTACTGTTGAGTTATTTTAAATGTTACATTTTACAATATCATTTGTTTAAAATGTTGTTAACCGCCCAGAGATGCTGTGCATGAGGAGGTGGCATAAAAATACGAAAATAAATAAATATTTTAGTTTCAGAAATGAAAATATTTTCATTGAAATGAAATGAAAACATTTTTATTCAGAACAGTCAAAATCTTGGAGGGAGGGTGGTTACTGAACTTCCTCACCTTTCCCCAGCCACCTCACATCTATAGATTGGCTTTGGAGAAACAAACTAGATGTTCAGGTGGCACTGGCCACTCACAGGACCAGTGTTAACTAACCACTCTACTGACAATGAGGATAACAAACTGTCAGTTTAGAGATTCACACAGATGGATTTTACCCATGGGTAAATGTATGCTGGTTTAGATTACCCCTGGGTAAGCTTTGGGTGAATGTGGCCTTAGTAGGGGCGGGAAAACCGGTAAATCCGGTATCCGATAATGCTGGTACCGGGCGTACCGGCATTATCGGATTCGACCCGGTAAATCCGGTCCGGGTACCGGATTCTGGGTACCGGATTTTTTTACATTGCAGCCATTTAAAAATGGCTGCAATGTAAAAACACTTAAAGCCCCAGCAAAAAAGTTTAAAAAAACAAACCCTCCCCGAGTCCAGGCTGCGCGGGTGGAAGGGGGGACACCCCCCACCCACCCTGCCCAGCCTGGATTTTTGTTTAAAAAAAGACTCAGAGGCGAGCCCACCCCCCAGCACCAGCGGCCGCGGCGTCCCCGCAGCCGCCGGTAAGTATGACCCGATCCCTGGGGGGGGTGTTTAACACCCCCCCAACCCCCCAGGGATCACCCCTACTAAAGTGCATAGCTTGCGCGCCGCTTACCTTGCGGAGCTGCGGCGGCGGCGGGCGGTCCGGCGGCCTCAGCGCCGGCTGTGGCTGCCGGCGTCAGAGACGCTCTAGGCCTTCCGGGGAACTTCCGGGTTTCCCCGGAAGGCCTAGAGCGTCTCTGACGCCGGCAGCCACAGCCGGCGCTGAGGCCGCCGGACCGCCCGCCGCCGCCGCCGGAGCTCCGCAAGGTAAGCGCACTGAACTTTAGTAGGGGTGATCCCTGGGGGGTTGGGGGGGTGTTAAACCCCCCCCCCAGGGATCGGGTCATACTTACCGGCGGCTGCGGGGACGCCGCGGCCGCTGGTGCTGGGGGGTGGGCTCGCCTCTGAGTCTTTTTTTAAACAAAAATCCAGGCTGGGCAGGGTGGGTGGGGGGTGTCCCCCCTTCCACCCGCGCAGCCTGGGAGGGGGAGGGAATTAATTTATTTCATTGATTTCAATGGGGACACAGCGCCCCATTGAAATCAATGAAATAAAACCGGTACCGGTATACCGGATTTAATCCGGGAATCCGGTTTTCAGAGAACCGGTAACCGGTAAATCCGGTAGCCGGTAATGGGCCCGGGGTCCCACCTCTAGGCCTTAGTGTTCCGTGCAATCTTTTACCCATTACTAACTGCTTTCTTATAAAACTTTCTGACTAGACAGGACTTTTGGATTGCTCTTGTAATGAAAGTTACTTGTAATCATATGTCCTTTGCCATAATAACACTTAAGGTCCTGAACAGATGGATTAGAACCAGTTTTAAAATCATCCTTTTGATTTGCTGGCCAAACCATGTTTGAAACCCATTTAGTCACAAGGGACTTTAAATGTAGCTTTTAAACTTAGTTATTATACCACTGAAGAGGATGTGGCAGATGATTTCAGTGGCAAAAAATAAAAAAAATGTTTAACTGTTACCAACTTGATTCTAAAAGTACCTTAAGGACTGGGCTGTGTTGATTTTTTAGATCAACACATCTTATCCAAACGGGACATCGGCAAGGGTGCAAGTCTTCATCTGTTAAAGCCAATGGCTCAGCTCCCATTGACTTTAATGATGGACTCAGGATTGCACCTTAAAACTTAGTGGTGGGATAGCAAATTACAAACATCATATCATCGGAAGAATTGCTCTTTGGCTAACAATGAGGTCATGGCACTAAACTAGCAACAATTAAGAATGAATGGACTCTTTCATGGGATGCCACTTGTGCAACAAACTGGAAAAAATGAATATTCAGTAATATTAATTGTTATCAGCTGAACGAGGTGAATGCAACTAGTCTCCAATTCAAGACAACACTTTAGCTCTCAGCCCATGCTTTCTTTTAAATCCATCAATGTTTCAGAAAGTCTTGTAAACACAGACTTAATTTCCATTGAAGTAAAGCAGACTTAAGCCCTTGCTTGAAGATAAGCATGTGCTGCAGTGCTTTAAGGAATAGGGGCATTTTTTAAAACTCTCACACACCCCCTCCAAAAACCCACAAATTCTCAAAATAAATATTTCACTTTAGGTTTCTCAGGAGCTTTTTGTGACCGTTGCTGTCATTATTTGAATTATTTGTATTTGTGGTCACAAATGTTCACAGAAAGCAATTCCTAAGATGCACTGTAACTAAACTTTATATTTCTGTGTCCCAGGACCCAGGGTGGAAGTGCTGATGCAGTCATTTAATTAGGGAATAAATAATGCAATGGCCAATGGATAAGACCCTTAACCTCCACTCCTGGCTAAAAGGGCTGGAACAGCATCAAGGGGTGTGTAATGAATTTGATCTGGCCAAGAAAGACCTCCCCCTGAGCAGGAACTGAATCATAAGTCTGGAAGGAACTTCTAGGTCATCTAGTCATAGACCACTGTTAAATACTTACAAACGTCTTTGCCAAGGCAGTTCTCTGTGTTTAGTTCTTTTAGATTTTACTCATTATTTTTTTAAAGTGTTCACTCACCACCAGATGTTTGCCATTGTAAAAATAAATTATGGGCCAGATCCTCAGCCAATAGGAATTGGGTGTGGCCCCCATCTTACTAGAACTAGACTGCATCAGATAGACCCAGTCTTGGATCTCAGGAAGAATTAGCACTACATCTGAGAATTTTGGGGATGACTGGCTCAGTAAGACACAAAAAATCCCTGACAAGCTCCTTAGGTATAGACTAGAGGGGACAGGTGTTTGGTCCATGCGATTTCCTTCTGGTAAGTAAAAGAGCTGTAATTGTTCATTCCATGCCTTAGCATGGGACTCTCAAGAAACCTGCTCAAATATCAACTGGACTGATGTTAATTGAAAATAGACTTGCTAGATCAACATTTAAAAAATTAAAGACACTATTGAACTGCGGTGTTCTGTTCTATAGAGTTTTACATAGTTCGTATGCTCTGGCTTCTTGCACTGCGGAATTGTGTTCTATGGAGTTCTGTGGAATGGGGAATGCTCTGGACTATGGAACTGTGAGGCTCTGTTCTGTGGAGTGCTATAGAGCTGGGATGTGTCCTGTGGACAGGAATGGCACAAGAATTTTTGCTGACCTAGATGGCCCTGGCTCCTGTCGCCTCTCCTGCCCCCATCCTGTCACGAAACTTACCGGAGGCAGGGGCAGCTGCAGTTTTTGCTGCCTGCTTCAAATCACTGCCATAGGAGACCACCTGTGCTGTCTCTATGGTAGCCCCACTCTTGCCTGTGGGGTTGTATGAGACCGAGGCATTCTGAAATACAGGGTGGCTGTTAAAATGCAGGATGCTCAGGAAACATAAAGAAAAGGCTTCCAGTGACTTCAGTAGATACTGGGTCAAAGCCATAGGTTGTGGTAGGAGTGAACAGAAAAACATTTTGGTACTTTCGCTGTGCTTGATCTCTCCCCTCCTGAAGTAAATGGCAAAGGTCATATTGACTTCATTCATTCAGGATTAGGGACTCTGTCTCCAGTTTGCTTTTCAAATGTCATGGAGAAGCTGAGCCATTTTATCTGCCATATGAAACATTATTTTTTCAGTCAAATAAATTTACTGGAGTTCCAAATGTGAAAGAGAATTTTACTAAGAATACTGAGCTACAGCGGGGCCAATCCCAAGGCCCACGCAGTGTGTGTGCTGCACACGCAATATGTGCATACACGTACATGTTCAAGTTGCACCCCCTCTGCAAGCAGTCCTGCTATGGGAACTATCATGCACACATGTCAATGCACATGCCCACATGTAAGCTGTGCATGGAGGGGTTTGTGGTCAGCTCCAGTATTGATACCTTCCAGGAAAAGGAGGTTGTTTAGCTTAAAAGATACATATGGAGTTAAAACAACATTGTACATCAGGGGTGGGGAACCTCAGGCCCAGGGGCAAAAAGTGGCCCAGAGCAGGTTTTTATGTGGCCCCTTTTCACTGGATCCAGTTCTTACCTCCTATCTCTGATAAACCAAGCTCCAGGGAAGGGAGCAGAGATGGGGTAATGCAAAGAAGGATAGGGGACAGTTCCATGGCACAAAAATCCATGATTTGGGCCCTCCTTTCCTTGAGTGCATCTCCTTAAGCACCCCTGCCCCAACTTCTGTGCAGCCCTTGGAGCTTGTGCAAAAGGAAAAAGGTTCCCTACTCTTGTTGTACATCATTTTACATGAAATGTTATGTTCCTAAGGAAGACATTTTTTTCAATGTGCTTACATAAAAAAATATTATAATCCGCCGCCTAACAATTCTTCAATGCAGTCATACAGTCATAGCTCCCATGAAAGAATTGCAGGGCATAATTAAATTTATACACGCTGTGGTGCTATTTGTTCTAAAAGCCAAATGTTTAATTCTCTCTTATTTTCATTTTGTTGGACTTGTTTTTCATTCTTTCCTGAAGAGAAAGAACCATCAGCTGCACATGCATGTTGTTAACATGCATTTGCTTCACTTTTTACAAGACACTTGTGACTGGAAACAGATTGCGATTGCTAAGTACTCTTCAGCGCACTGAAATCTCAATAAAACTGCAAACTCGTGCTTGCACTTGCCTTTTGCTGAGCCCCATTATCTGTAGAGCAATGTATAGTTTTTACTAAGTTCTTCAATGGCACAGGGAATACTTGTTCAGACAAGTGTCTCAGATATTTTTTTTAAAGTTTTTTTTTTTTTTTTAAACCAAAGTTTGGTATGGAATCTTAACGGAAGGATTGCAACACTCTGTTGACTATGGCTGCATTCCCATGTGCAGCGGTGGTGGCGGCAGAGGGAGTGGCAAGGAAAGACATGGCAGCACAGAGGAGCTGGCTGACAGGAAAAGAGCTGGTGTGAATGGGGATCTGCCACGGCTTCTCTCACGCATGTCAGGGCGCAAAATCCTACGCGGAAACAACCGCCAGTCAGTTTGGATCGAGTTCGGATGAGTTCGGGTGGCAAAAATGTGGCTGGAAGGCAAAAACATGACAGGGAGTGGGAGGCATCTGAGGAGCAGACTTCCAGGCACCAGGAGTGGAGAGGCTTGGAGTAGCAGCCAGCCTGCCCAATCACCATCCCTTTTCTCCTCAGACCACTGGCTTTGCAGTCTGCAATTGGGCATGGGGGATGGGGGGGGCTAGGCTAAACAGAGCGAATGGGGCTTGCTGTGAGGCGGGCGCAGCAAATAACAAAACTCATTGCCCTCCCCCCTTCCAACACCTTCTGAGCTAGTCACTGCTCCTGACAGCAGGCATTTTCAGTAGGCTCCCTCTCCCAACAGTTTTTGTTCCTTCCTATTCCTAATCCATTGCCATCCTCCTCCTGTTTCATGCATCCAACACATTTACCTCCATATTATTATTTATTTAGATTATATTAGAAAGATTTAGGCGTTATTTTTATTTTTTACCCCTCCCTGTGTTCTTCCTCCCCCCTCCACTGAATCCTTTCCCTTTCCCTATATATATTCCTCCATCCCTGTTTCCCTTCCCTTGATTTGAATTTATTTAGAGTAGGATTATTAGATTGATTTAGGTTTCATTTCAGTTTTGTACCCCTCCCTGTGTTCTTTGTGTTCCCCCCCATCCCTGTGTAATATTGGCTAGATAGATAGATAGATAGATAGATAGATA
>QEPC01011110.1:199460-221930 GCA_003113815.1 Sphenodon punctatus | reverse complement strand
AAGTTGAGACCCTGCTGCTGGCACATCTTTGGGTTAATACCTTACCTACGCTACATGTGGTGCCAGGTACTGCTGGTAGGGATCGACAAGCTGTATGAGATTCTGCCACCTGCCAGAACTTCGGCACAGAGGGATAAAAAATTGGACAGGTCAAAAAAAGCTCATAACAAGTAACAAAAAGTATAACATTTATTAAAACTTTTTAAACAACAACAACTTTATAAAACCAAAACCAAACATTAGAACGGAAACTTAAGCAGTCTACTCTTAGTCTTTGGGCCTGTCCCCTGGAACTTGGAGGAAAGGCAAAAGGGGAGCACCAGCATTTGGTAGCCATGTTCTAGGGCAAAGTCCATGGCCCCTGCCACGGCTGCCTGCCACTTGGAGACTGACTGGTAGGAATGGGCAAATGCGGTTCGGATGTTCGGAGTTCAGACCGAACTTGGTCTGTTCGGACATCTGAACTGAACATCTGAACCGAACTCTCGAATGACTGAACAGTTTGGTCGTGTTCAGATGAGTTCGGATGAGTTCGGGGGCAGGAAAAATGTCTTTTCAGGGCCAAAAATTAGGTTTCGATTTCATTTCAGTTTCAATAGCGCTATTTTTGACTGTTCAGTCAAGTTCAGCCAAGTTCAGTCAACCTGAACTCGGCTGAATGGAACCATCAAACCTGAAGTCGGGTTTCGAACCGAATGACCAAACATCCGAACCTCATTCTGTTTGCCCATCCCTACCAACTGACGGTAGAGTTCCAGGTCAGCGATCTTGGCAGAGATGTACTGGGAATACGCCTCCACCTTCTGTTTCTGTATCTCGACCTCCTGGAACTTTTCCACCAGCCGGTTCTCCATAGTGACTGCTTGCAGCTGTAGGCCATCCATGAAGTCCTGGGCCGGCTTCTGGACTTTGGCCTGAAAAGCCCTTGCAGCAGCCGACTCCTCCTGGGGGGACTCCTCAGTGGAGCTGGAGGAGAGGGAAGGGCTTTGATGGCGTTGCTTCTGGCGTGACTCCCCCCCCTTCTTCTGGTGCTGCTGCTGCTCCATGCCAGAGTCCTGCTGCCTCACCGTCTTGCCATGGAGTTTTTTGATGTGGGTGATTAGGCCCGATGTGGTCCCCTGGCTGACCCTTTTAAATCTTTTGCTGAAGATCTAAAGAACATAAAAAGATAGGAACATAAGAAGTGCCATACTGTGTCAGACCAATGGTCTGTCAAGCCCTGCCTGCATTCTGTCTCCACAAGTGGGTGGGTGGCCAATCTCTCTCTGCAGNAGAGTCCTGCTGCCTCACCGTCTTGCCATGGAGTTTTTTGATGTGGGTGATTAGGCCCGATGTGGTCCCCTGGCTGACCCTTTTAAATCTTTTGCTGAAGATCTAAAGAACATAAAAAGATAGGAACATAAGAAGTGCCATACTGTGTCAGACCAATGGTCTGTCAAGCCCTGCCTGCATTCTGTCTCCACAAGTGGGTGGGTGGCCATTGGCTAATCTCTCTCTGCAGGGGAATTCCTAACAGGTCATAGGGCAATTCATTTCCTGTTGTTCCAGCCCCCATGCCTTACCTTGCAGATGGCAAATCTATTATGCTTCTCATATCACCAACAGACATCGGACCTTGTGTGCCTGCTGTCTGGCAGTGGCAATCTCCATCTTGATGGGGTTCTGGTGCTTTGGGCACCAGCAGCGGGGGTAGCATCATCACCCTCTCTGAAACAGAAACACATAAACAACACCTAAATAATATCATGGATTTATGATGATGTCTCTAGTCCTCCCTCCTTGGGGTGCTAGGGGATGCTAGGGATGGCAACTGGAGAGAACCTTGCTGGCACGTGCAAATCCTGCCCTTCTTTGGGTGCTAGTAGGTAGGGATGGCAACTGGAGAGTGAAGACCCTTGCTAGGGATGGCTGACACATGTTTGGGTGGGGGTGCTCGTGGTTGTGCCTGACTGCTGGAAGAGCCCCCCACACCCTCTGTCTCTGTGGCAGACATCCGCTGCCACCCGTAGTTGCCCAATGTTTGTGCCTGACTGCCCACCACCCACGCACCCACCCGCACACTAGTGAACTCACTCTAAAGGATAGTATTCTTCTTGTCCTCAAAGTAAAAATAAAGTTTACAAACCTTGCCGGCTCTTGCTACTCTGATGCCACCGAAGGACCAGCGGCAGCAACCTCTTCCTCCTCCACTGGCTCCGCCACCTTGGCCCAGGTCCTATTAAGCCTCATCCTCTTCATTTTTTTCCTCCCACACAAACCAACCCACACAAACAGCCAAACAAAACACACCCACCAACACTCACCAACCAGCCAGAACAACACAGTCAAAGCAACACACAGTCCAACACAGCCAAAACACACCAAACAAAACCAAACAGCCAGTCAGCCACAACACACATGCTCTCTCTCCACACAAGCTCCGCACGCACTCAAATTTCCGGTTTCCGGTTTCCAGTTTCCGACGTGATCACAGAATCACGCGATACCTAGATCGATTTCCGAACAACCAAACCAAACTGTACTCTACCAAACCGAACGACCGAAACTGAACTCAGCTCCCAGACCGAATGACCGAACCTGAATTCAGCTCCCGGACCGAATGACCGAACAACCAAACAACCAAACAACTGAACCACTATCTGTTCGCACATCCCTAATACTTTGCATTTGTTTTTGTTAAGTCACATATAGTTTCTTCTTTCCCATGCCTCTAGTTTATTTAGATTGTTTTGTATTCTAACCTTGTTTTCCAATGTGTTTGTAACCCATTGCAGTTTTGTGTCATCTGCAAATTTGATGAGAATACTCTCCACTTCCTCCTCCAAATCATCATCATTTGCTCTGATTTTCCCTTAAGGATGGTAAATAGTAGCATTCATGGTTAATTGACAGGGGAAGAAGCTGATCAGCAGTTGGGTGCAAAATGGTTATAACAGCAGGAACTATGAGCGCATATGAAAGACCAACAGGGAGAAAGCTGGAAGCACACCTCAGCAGTCCTAACCTCCAGGAATTTGAGCTAACTTGCTCTAGGTCTTTGCTGCTAAATGGGCATTAAGGAAACATGGGTTGTGGTAGTGCAGTTGTAAATAATAGAGGAGATGTTGAACGGAACCAAAGATTTCTGGGTGAGTGTGGTGAAGCAGGGTCCTGGAGACTGCAAAATTATTTGGTGACAGACCCACCAGTTGCATGTCTCCTCTATCAGTTCCTTGGTTTACAGCACCCCTATGTAAGAATCACAGAATTAGTTGCTAAAGAAAGAGATTTCTTAAGTTGGCTAGAAGGAAATCTCTCTTGTGATCTCCAAGACTATTAAATATGGAGGGTTCCTTTCTTCCCATAATTCATTACCCTCTGTGAGATTTCCTGAAGCAATTTTGTACGACTGGGATTTTCATCTGTTATTCCTGGATTCCCAGAAAGCATTTGATAAGGTTCCACGTAAAAGACTCTTGAGAAAATTAAAAAGTCGTGGGATAGGAGGTAGTATCTTACTATGGATCCGTAACTGGTTAAAGGACAGGAAGCAAAGAGTAGAAGTAAATCGTCAGTTTTCAAAATGGAGAGATGTAAAACGTGGTGTGCCCCAGGGATCTGTATTGGAACCAGTGCTGTTTAATGTATTTATTAATTATCTGGAAAAGGGTGTTAACAGTGAAGTGATCAAATTTGCAGATGACACCAAGTTATTCAAGGTAGTTAAAACATGAGCAGACTGTGAAGAACTGCAACAGAATCTTAGGAGACTGGGTGCCTGGGCATCTAAATGACAGATGAGATTTAATGTGGGCAAGTGCAAAGTGATGCACATAGGGAAAAATAACCCAAACTATGAGTACACAGTGCTGGGTACTAAGCTAGGACTGTTACCACTCAGGAAAAGAATCTTGGAGTGATTGTGAACAATACATTGAAATCCTCAGCCCAGTGTGCAGCAGCAGTCAAAAAAACAAACAGAATGTTAGGAGTTATTCACAAAGGGATAGAGAATAAAACTGAGGATGGCATAATGCCTCTATAAAAATTGATGGTGTGACCGCACCTGGAATATTGTGTGCAGTTCTGGTCACCCCCATCTCAAAAAAGACATAGCTGAACTAGAAAAGGTACAGAGAAGGGCAATAAAAATGATCAAGGGTATGGAATGCTTTCACTTTCCGTACAAAGAGAGGCTTGACAAGCTGGGTCTCTTCAGCTTAGAGAAGACTGAGCGGGGACATGATAGAGGTTTATAAAGTCTTGAGTGGTGTGGAAAGAGTACATAGGGAATGGTTATTTACCCTCTCAAATAGTACTAGAACTAGGGGACACTCCATGAAACTAGCTGCTGGCAGATTTAAAACAAATAAATAAAAGGAAGTACTTTTTCACTCAACGCATAATTAACTTGTAATTTGTTGCCAGATGATGTTGTCAAGACCAGTAGTATAGCTGGGTTTAAAAAAGGACTGGATAAGTTCTTGGCGAGTAGGTCCATTTATATCTATTAACCAAGTAGCTTATCGGATGAACTTCTGTTGGGAGCTGGGAGTGAACAGGGAATGGATTGCCCATTGTGACTGTTGGTTTTTCTCCCATGCGATCGAGATTGACCACTGTTGGAGAACAGAATGCTGGGCTTGATGGACCATTGGTCTGACTCAGTATGGCACTTGTTATGTTCTTATGTTCTTACTTTACGCTCTGTTCATTTTAAGAGGGGGTGCTTTGATACTAAACTTATTCTAGGTAGGCACTCAATTCTAGTCGTTCTGCTGTTGTAATCTTGTAGCTTTATGTACTTGAGTTTCAGAGGGGCTAGTCTAAACAAATAGAAACTTCTTTTATAATGTTTCTGGTTTACTACCATCAAGGAAAAGACTTTGCGATCTGTGGTGCAATTCAATGGCTTACAGAGCATTTCTCATTGTAAACTTTACTCATTGCTCTGTTGATATCAGCTGTGCCATTGCTCCAATGGCTAACGTGAGCTTTTTAATAGGGTTATGTACCCTGTCAAATAGTACAGCCATGAAACTAATGGGTAGAAGATTTAAAACAAATAAAAGGAGGTATTTTTTTCACTCAGCGCACAATTAAGTTATGGAATTTGTTGCCAGACAATGTGGTCAAGGTCAGTAATATAGCTGGGTTGGTTTAAAAAAAGGATTGGACAAGTTTCTGGAGGATAGGTTGAGATAGGTCCAGTTAGCTATTAGCTGTGTAGGTTTGGGGAATGTAACCTCTTCCTGTCAGGAGCTGGGAGTGAACAACAAAAAATGGATTGCCCCATAGTGCCCTGGGTGGTACTTCTTCTAACCGATTGAGATTAGCCACTGCCAGAACCGGATTGGGCTCGATAGACCACTGGTCTGACCCAGTATGGTACTACTTATGTTCTTATGTTCTTATTCAGAATTTTAGTTTCTTTTCTTTTGTTACAATAGCACCACAACTAGAGCTGAAATTAAGATTTGTGGTGAATGCTGATTTTGTCTAAAATGGTCGATTTGTCACTTTCCTAACAATTTGGAAACAGTTTCCCATTCGCTCGGGTTTCCATTCAATATTTTCAGAAGTGCTAAAAGCGATGACGAAAGTGCTGAAAGAGTCAGAAGTTCGCCAATGGAAAAACTGAATGGGCAAAACAATCCTGAATGTGAAAAATAGAACAAATGTTCCAATAAGGTTTCCAAAAAGATGGAAATTCATGTTGGTTCAGGAATTGTGGTTTTTACTCCAGTTGTAGCTACTACCACTGCTGTTGCTGCTGCTGCTGCTAAAATCTTTCACCAATGGGTTGTATCAAATTGCACTCTCATGATACTTAGGATAAGTACTATCATAAATTAGAGAGTTTTTAATATGGCATATAGTTTTTAATTACATTAAGCCCTTGGAAGTCATTATAGATTTATGTTCATAAACAGTACAAAACTATGAATCTATAAAGGAAAGAATGCATTTTCTAATGAACAAACATCAGACTAGATCAGTGGTTCCCAAATTGTGAGTTTGGGACCTAAATTGGGTCATGTCATCTGTATATAGGGTAGCAATCTTGGTTGATATTAACATGCTGTTATTGTTTTGTAGATTTCTGGAGTCATGGGATTATATAAAAGTTTCAAAATGGAGTCACGCAGGCAAAAACTTTGGGATCTACTTGACTATGAGTCTTGTGAGCCTGAATTCTAATCATGACTGCCACTGATTTCTGTGTATCTGGCATAAATTAGTTAAGTGCCCTTGGCTTTGTAGTCTCCATTTTGGATTCATATCCCCATTTTGCAAATGGGATAACATCCAAGAGGGGTATTGTGAAGATTATTTTGTGTTTTCAAAGTGCTGTGATATTACAGAACATGCATCTGAATGTTAAATATGAGTGCTGAAACAAATAGTCAGAGCAGACTCCAGCAGCAGCCCCATGCACGCATAGTATCCCTCTGGTTTACATGTCAATGCAGTGACCCTTTGGACTTAGGATCAGTGATCTTATCTAGCTCACACTCACAACAGCCCTGTGAGACAGGTGATTATGATTATGATTACCATTTTACAGATGGGGTGCTGAGGGTGACAGATGGTGACTTGCCCAAGGTGTTCATTGGTAACACAGGATTTGAACTCCAGTCTTCCAGGCCCAAGCTCCAACACCTTATCCCATAGTCTCACGATGTCATACAATGGAAAGGAAATAATGAAGAGCCGAAGAACTAAAAATACCCAAGCACCAAAGAATGAATCACTGCATTGCCAAAGTACCAGATGGCCATTCCTCTTAAAAATTCTGCTAAGCATTGGACCAAAAGCTGAAACGACTATCTGTGATGAATTTCACCCACTTTAAATTGAGTCTGATGAAATGGACACAAATATGTGGCTAAATGAATGTCCTTTTGGGTGTGGATATTTACTCAGATCGCTATCTGAAAACGTAAATGTTATTTGCAATAACACACATGCCTATTCATTTTGGCTCTAATTGGGCTTCCATTTATATCTTGTGACAGTCAGTGTAACATGGGTTTATGGGATTCATTCCATCCATTTCAAATCTGCAGCTTTTCCATTCCACCAGACATCTTCTTGTTCATGTGAAAGTGCCTGATTCAACCATCTTTCTCCCATTCATTATTTATATGCTCCTGGCAGCTTTCTTCTTATATGTTGGACAGGAGGTATGCAAAATATAAAGTTGTAAGGTCCCCAAGCACTTAACCTTTTCTAGAACAGAATTCACCCATAAGAGTTTTCAGGTTCTATAACATCTGATCTGTCTTTTCCCACTTCTGGTTTCCATTTGTAACATAAATTGTTGAAATACCACGAGGAAGGCTGTTTTTGTGGCATTTCTAGCCATGACAGGAAGCAGACGTGCTGGAAATCTCACGAGAAATTTTGTTCTTAAACGATTTCCAGCACAAATGAGGTGACTCGAGAGGGTACTTTGGATCATTCCAATAAAATTCAGATAAACATACACATTTTCAGATATTATTTATTCAGAGTAAATATGAACTTTGATCCAGTAGAGGCTTGCCTGTCAATGATGATGAAGTTCTGAAAAATCCTAAATAGGAAACAAATGGGAAAACAAAGAATGCATCAGCTTTTTTGTAGATGGTCTTTTCATCAACTACTCCATGACTAATTCTCATGTACACCTCTGTAAATTAGGATTACTGCAAGGGGGAACACTGGAGATGCAGTGGTAAAAATAATGTGAGACTGGAATTCGCCATTCCAGGATAGATTTTCAATTGCAAAAAATGACCTTTAAGTTCCTAAGGCCCTATGACTTTCAAAGTACATCAGGTACCTAAGTGCCATTTTTGCCTTGGAAAATCTAGCCATCATTGTTTTTAATGACAAAACCAACTGAAGGTTGGGGAAAATTCTTTCCTTCACCACTCTCCAACAAGGCTTCATTCCACAGCAAATGATAAAGTGTCACATCTACCCATCTGGGCCTCCTCTAAACCCCACTGAACTCAACTGGAATCCTTCCTTTGACTCCAATGGATTTTGCATTGGCCTCCTAGCACTTTTCCAAATGAAGTGTTTGTGCTTTATGGCTCTGAATTTTTTTCCCAGATGTCAGGTAGATTTATTATCCATGGATAATAAATAAATCCATGGATTGTCAGATAACCAAACAATATTTGCAACTGAAAGGTTATCCACATATTCACGTATTCCATTTCCATTATTTTGGAGTTTTGGTTTGGTTATTTTGGTTTTTCAGTTACATCATTTTCAGCAATTCTGCATGTGCAATTCTGCTACTATTGCCAAAATGAGGTAGCCAAAATATTAAAATGACTGAAACTAAATAACTGAACTGAAGAACTAAACCCAAAATGACCAAAATGGTATCCAGCACAAAGGCGTTGGATAGCATTTATTATCTGCTTCACCATTTTCACATTGGATAGGGTAAAGGTGATCCATTTGCTCATTTCTTCCAAATATTCTTTCATCGCTGTCTCCCAGTAATCTAGAGCTAGTTCCTAAACTGATTTTAAAAATTGACTTCTGCTTATTGCACACCTGGAATATTGTGTGTAGTTCTGCTTATTGATACCAGTGAAGGGGAGATACAGTGTGTGTGTTAAAATGTACAAAGAATATTATAACTGAAAATGCAATAGAGACCTGCTAGATCATGCTTCACCTTCAGGGGACACCAAAACCACCTTGAGGAGTAGGTGTAGAGATAAGTAGGTCTCCTGTCCTGCTTATGCGACCACATCTCCTCTAGCTCCTTAGACAATGGATGTCTTCACATGGACACTTACCCCACCTCTGCCCGGATTCACTCCTAGATGGACCATCCGTTTAAAGGTAGTTTGCCAGATGTGGAGGTGGAGCAGAGGTGGGGCAGGCTGTCCCTGCTTCAGGGCTGCCCCACCAGTGGTGCTGCAGAACATCCCGGAGCACTGCCCGCAGAGCAGGCAGCCCAGGTGGAGGCAGGATTGAAGTCCGTCTGCTCGGTGGCCAGCTGCTGCAGCCCCGCTCTGCTGTAGCATTGTGGGTGATCCTCCCGCGATGCTATGGCTTGTGGGAAGGGTGCCAAACAGGCAGATGGTAGGCCCCAGCAGCTGCTGAATCAGTTTAAAATGCACCCAGGTGCAGCGGCACATGTGCAGATGTGGGGGTGAATCCCCAAGACTTGTGAAAATACCCAAAGTGCTGAGGCAGTTTCAGGGAATGAGGAGATTGTGGAGCAGGGAACCAGTTCTTTACTGTATTCTAACATGGTTTGTGCTATTACCCGTTTCTATCCCTGAATGGGATAGAAATGAAGCAGAGGGAATGAAGCAGAGGGAGTGGAAGACGATGAAGTGAATAGAATAATGTAAGTCATTTTGACTCCTATTTATTTATTCTGCATGCTATTAGATGGTGATCTAGTACAATAAACTGTTTCTGTGGATCAATCTAACGTTTTGAATATTTCAATATTTCAGGTTGGAAGTCAGATATCTTTCTCCTTCTTCATGGCTTTGACTTCTACAGAGCTGGATCCAGGAATGCTTGGGGTCCATGCAAACCGATGGTGGGGGCCAACTCCTAAAACAAAATGTTTGACAGATGCACCCTGACTCACTCATTAGAAAAAGGAAAATGGTGCCGTAATTAATTTTGGATGTTCAGCTAAATATGGCATCCCCTTCAAGGGCTGGGACAGCCTCCATTTCAGGACCTGGGGGAAGCATGTTGCTGTTATTATTGTTATTGCTATTATTAATTTATTTATTTATTTAGCACCAGAAGCGTACTTGGCACTATATAATCAATAGTTATAGACAGGTCCCTACCCCAAGTTGTGCATATGTTGTTTTTTATTTCCTCATGGGTCTCATGCCTTGGGGGTGTGTGTCTTGTTCTTAAATAAGGTCCTCTCTAGAATGGGACTCCCTGGGTTTGAGGCTCTGTAAGCCTGCATTTTACGCCAGTGCTTCCTACAATAATATTGTCATTTCAAATTTATTCATAGTTGGATCCATGTCTTGCAACACCAAGTCCATGGAGCCCTGTGTGGTTGCATAGTCTTCATCACTGGCTTGGATCTAGCCCCGTCTTTAACAGTGATCAATATTAGATGTTTCAGATGAAACATACCTAAACATCTCTTTAGAGAGGGATCTATCCCCTTTCATTTTGTTTCTGTCCTGGCTTCCAGGGGTCAGAATGGCTATTGCCAAGCAAAGTTGAACAATACCCATTGATGGACCCATCTTTCATGCATTTATCCAGTCCTTTCCAAAGGCAGTGATATTTGATCAGCCTCACAACATCCTCTGGCAATGAGCTCCTCATTTTAATTGTGAAAAAGTGCCTCCTCCTGTTTGCTATGAATCTGCTGCCAATTCCTGTAATTTCCTCAGGTGAATTGAATAATCTAATATTGGGCATTTTTGCATACACGTTAAAGTTCCGGATGTTTCAATCTTCTGGGTTTACAAGCCCACAAGTAAGTTCCGGATTAATTTTTCACACACACTGCCCTGATGCAGTTCCTGGATGCATTCTTCACACAAACACTGCCCTGAGGCAGCCTAAAGTAGCCACAGCTGTAAACGTGACAGGTTGCCATGGAAACCAAGTGACCACAGCTGCCTGGAGCAAAGCAGTTTACCAGGAGAACCTTTTGCACACAAACGTTCTGGGAGAAATATCATGCAGAAGTTCAAAGATCCGGATGTTTAAGGTCTGGGTGAGTGATTTAGACACACAGAAAGTTCAGGATGTAACAGCAAACATCCAGGAGAAATGTGTGTGTAAAAACACCCATTAAAGTTCTGGATGTTTCAATCTTCCGGGTTTACAAGTCCACAAGTAAGTTCTGGATGCATTTTTTTCACACACACACACACACACACACACACACACAAATAGCCCTGAGGCAGTTCCTAGATGCATTCTTCACACAAACACTGCCCTGAGGCAGCCTAAAGTAGCCACAGCTGTAAACGTGACAGGCTGCCATGGAAACCAAGTGACCACAGCTGCCTGGAGCAAAGCAGTTTACCAGGAGAACCTTTTACACACAAAAGTTCTGGGAGAAGTTCGATGCAAACATTAAAAAATCCTGATGTTTAAGATCTGAGTGAGTGATTTTAGACACACAGCAAACATCCAGGAGAAATGTGTGTGTAAAGACCCCCGTTATGAGACGGTTAAACAAGTTTGTATTAAATGAGAATCAGGAAATGTGCTTGCACTGAACAGAAACAGGACCTTCTCTGTGGTTCAACACATTTTCAGCATTTTTTGTGGGGGGGAAAGGGTGTTTATGCTAGCATGTCTGTCCTTTTATGCTGGCATGTCCTGTGTGCATGTGCATGTGCGTATTCAAGTGCAGATGATGCACTAGGACAGACTATGGAAATGTTGATTTACCATGAGTATGATTGTTCTCAGGATATTTTTGCCACAGACTTTAAATTCAGGAACAACTGTACATCTCATAAGAGATGTTGATCTCAACAGAGTTCTAGCTCATTTTTATCTGGGTAAACATTTTATTTATTTATTTATTTATTTATTTATTATACAGTTTTACCCCACCCCTTCTGCAAAGCCGCTCGGGGTGGCTTACAATTTAAAACAAAAATATAAAACAGAAAATAGAAATATAAAACCACTTTAGGGGGAAGCAATAAAACTATAAACATAAAACAACCCCCCCAACCCTCAACCCCCCGCCATCCCATCCCTCTTTCATCCATCCCCTCCACCAAATGTCTGGCAGAATAGCCAGCTTTTACAAGCCGGATGAAAAGTCAGCAGAGCCAAGGCCAGGCTAGCTGGAGGAGGGAGTTCCACAGCTGAGCTGTGGCCACTAAGAACGACCTCTCCATAGTGGCCACTCAATTTACTTGAGGGACCTCCAAGGAGGCACCCCCAGTGACCACAGGGACCAATCGAGGACCCAGGGAGTGAGGTGGTCCTGAAGATAGTTCGGGCCGAAGTAGTGTAGGGCTTTAAAGATGAGAACCAACACCTTGAATTGGGCCCGGAAGACAATAGGAAGCCAGTGCAGAGAATGAAGCACTGGGGTCTGTTTCTCCAGTAAAGTAAATTGAACAAACATCAGTAATCAAATGGGGTAAATGAGACCATAACCACTCAGGCCCTTAAGTTTTTGCTTATCTTTAACAAGCTGATTAATCTTTTGTGACTTTCCAAGCAGTAGTAAGAAGAGCTATGAATGCATTTCTGACTGTAAATGATGTCTTCAAATGGACATCCCCTGGAGCTGCTCTGGGGATGCACTGCTGCATCTGTCCACCTCCAGTCCCACCTGGGTTCATTTTAAACTGGCCCAGTGGCTGCCGTGGCCCACAGTCTGCCCACAGTCCACCCACCATCTGCCCATGTTCCACCTGCACATCTGGTGGCACTCCTTTAGACAGACAGGCCACCTGGGGGTGCGGTGGAACAGGAGGGCTGCTGTGCTGTCCATCTGAAAACACCCAAAGAAACAACTTAACTGAATTGGAATGTTCAGGAACCTGAGGTCATAGATCCTGGGTGTAGCTGGACTGCATAGCATCATAGAATGGAAAAATCATAGACTTGTAGTGTTGGAAGGGACCTCAAGTGTTGTCTAGCCCAACCGTCTTCCCAAAGGCAGGATTCTCTATACCTCTCTAAAGCATCCCCCAGAGATAAAGTCAGGATGGGGATAGCTATTAGGGATGTGCGAACAGAACAGAGTTTGGATGTTCAGCTGTTCTGACGAAAACCTTAGTTCGGGTTCGTGGGTTCGGTCTGGGAACATTTGGCAGAGTTTGGTCCTGCCAGGAGGCTTGGGGCACTCCAGGGAACCCCATAAGGGCCTGTGGAGCAGACCATCGGACACCCAGAATCAGCAGCAGCAGCAGAGACTGGGAAGGCTTGGCGCTTGGCACCCCGGGTTGCCCGGGCAGGCAGGTTCAGCGCTTGAGGAGATCATCTGCAGGAGATCATCGAACCGTGGCTTCAGTCCTGTCTTCAGCTGCTGCACCAGGGCAACCGCCTCATCCACCAGCTTCCTGCCCTGAGAGCCATAATCCCACACCTGGAGAATCTCCTCCAGCCTCCTCAGGAGACTCTGGACCTAAGGGGTCACCTGGCTGATGGTGACCGTGGAGGAGCTGATGGTCTCTGCGACAGCCAGGAATGGTTTCAGTATGAAGACCGTGTGAGCCAATATCTCCCATTCTGCCCCATTGTACCCTGGAGGTGCCCCACTGTCCATCACCAGTTGAACCTGATGTAAGGTGGCTATCTGCTTGAGAAGCTGCTCAAGCATCGGGAAGGTCGAATTCCACCATGTCAACAAATCCTACACCAGCTGGTGCACTGGGGAGTCTTGCTCTTCCTGCTTCACCCAGAGGAGGTCACTGCCCTTCACGCTCCAGTTAAAGAAACCGGCCCGCTTCTGCCCCCGCTCAATCAGGGAACTAAGGGTGCCTTCCCCAATCCCTTTCTCCCCCAAACCCAGAGCATCCCTGACCACCAGGTGAAGGGTGTGTACGGCATAAGGGATGCTGGTGAAGCCCCCTTCGTGGACTGCCCTGAATATGTTTGCCACATTGTAGGTCACCATGCACCCTTTGGTGAAGGGCGTGCCTGGCATGACCCACTACCTCACCATGGTGGTCAGGGCTGCCTAGATGTTCCAAGCGGTGTGGGGGCCATCCATTACTTCTGCCTGAAGCAGGGCCCACCTATACCCTGCTTCAGGACATCTCCTGCCACTGCCAAATGCTGCTCCTTGGTCCTGCCACCAGTTCACTGTCACTGCCAGGTAGTGGTGAAATGGATGGTGGCAACCCGAGCCCTTGTCAGCTGCTCCCTCACCTGCCCCTTTAAGCCGGGTACAGGACTGGCACCACCTGACGACTCAGGGTGGTGCATGAGGGCAGCTTAAACTGGGGGGCCTGGAAGCCAATCAGGCTCCTCAACCCCATGTCCCCAACCACCAAGAAGGGCTGCCCATCCAGTGCGATCATTTCCCCCAACATGCGCGTGGCTTTCAGTTGAAAGCCACGCCTCGCCACCCTCCACATCGTCCAGCTGCCGATGGACTTGGCAGCTGCCCCCACCCCAGCTCCTCCATGGTGCACTGATGCTGCTGCTGCTGATCCCCCCTAGCAGCGATACCACTCCTCTGCTAGAGGCAGCTGTTAGAGCAGTATGCTGATGGAGGTGGATGACTTGCCACTGCAGTCGGGAACCTGCTGGCCTCCACTGCCCCTGCCTGCCGGCTTAGCAGCACAGCGCTGTGACATCCTTTGAGGTGCCTTGCCATGGCAGTTGTGCCAAGGTTGGTGAGCACCTGCCCATTCTTCACCAACCCCTGGCACAAAGTACACTGCACCTCCCTGAAATTATCCGCTCACACCAACTTAAAATGTGCCCAGATGGGAGGATATTTTGCCACCTCCTGCCTTCTGGCCTGCACCAGGTGATGCACCACTGACAGCGCTGCTGGGAGGGGCAGAACATGGTGGTGACACAGCTCTCGGAGGGACAGTCATTGCCTCAGCTCCAGACATCTCCTCCACAGGACTAGTGTCTGCCTCGTTGTCCCCAATCAGAGTGATGTCCCGAGAAGAGGAGTAGTGGGACCCTGAGGCTGATGGACTGCCCACCATGTTCCTGCCACTCTCCCTGTGCCCCCTATAGCTGCTGCTGCTGCTTCTCCTCTCCCTGCTGCCATTACTGGGGATCGGGCCCTGCCTCTAGCAGCCGGAGTGGGATCCACCAGCCCTGGACTGCTGGGGATCACCTCAATAATGGGAGTTGGGGACATTGGTGGCCCTGGAGGAACATCCGACTCCGAAGCACCTACTCCTGCAGCTGCAGCCAATACAGCCACAGTCTCCTTGGGTGCTGGCCTTCCAGTGCCCTGCGTGGCAGTGGAGGCTGCTGGCAGGAGGCGCTCCAGATTGCAGAATCATACCCCTAGTGCCACTGCTGGGAGCCTCTGAAGCCTGACTGCCAAAATCAGGCCTGTGCAGTGTGGGCTGTGGTGATGGGCTTGGGCTGATGCCTGCTGCCACTCCCCTGGCATGGCCCTGCCACCTCTGCCACGTGCCCCATTGCCTGTCTTACGGGCAGCAGACCGGCATCTCCTGCTTCCCTTCTCCATTTCTCCCACCCAAAGAATGAACACAAAGACTTTATATATAGTTTTAAAATTTATTTATTCAAATTGTAATCTATCTAATATTATATATATCTACATGAACTCTAACTGCTATTAACTATTGTAAAACCTATGGAACTAAATAGAATATTATCTAATATCTACAAAGGCCTAGTCCTACAAACACACTATAAAATATTAAAACTCAATCACTACACACTATATCTATCTCTATAACTAAGCAAACTCCTATAACTATATATCTATAGTAACTATCTAATATCTATATATCTATATATATACACACACACACACACACACACACACACACACACACACAGACAGTTATTGTGTGTGTGTGGAGGGGACACAGACAGCTCACAACAAACAACACAGGGAGGGGTACAAAACTGAAATGAAACCTAAATCAATCTAATCCTACTCTACATAAATCCAAAAACAGGGGAAGGGGCTCAGGGATGGAATATATACAGGGAGGAGGGAAGGATTCAATGGAGGGTAGGGAGAAAGAACACAGGGAGGGGTAAAAAGTAAAAATAACACCTACATCTATCTAATCTAATGTAAATAAATGAAACTATTGAGGTAAATGTGTGGAAATGGGTGAAATAGGAGGAGGATGGCAATGGATTAGGAATGCAAACTGCTGGGAGAGGGAGAGTTCTGAAAACGCCTACTGACAGAATCAGTGGCTTGCTCAGAAGGAGTTGGAAGGGGGGAGGGCAATTACTTTTGTTACTTGCTGCGCCCACCTTACCACAAGCCCCATTGGCTCCGTGCAGCCTAGCCCATGGCCAATTTCAGACTGCAAAGCCAGTGGTCTGAGGAAAAGTGGGATGGTGATTGGGCAGGCTGGCTGCTAGTCCAAAACTCTCCAACCCTGGCATCAGGAATTCTGCTCTTCAGCTGCCCACCCCCTGGGCCTGCCAGCCAGTGTTTTTCCCACCCTAATGCACCCAAACTCATCTGAACGCAGCTGAACTGTTTGGTACTTCGGGTGTTCAGTTCTGCCATCCGAACGGGCTGAGTTTGGGCCGAACACCGAATGTCCGAACCGCGTTTGCACATCCCTACTAGCTATTCCACCTGTGTCATAAGGAAGTTTTAAGACTTCAGGATGTTTTAAGTTACACTGGACTAGAAATGGTCACAAAGGGCAAAAAATAGGATCAACAATTGACATGGGGAAGGCCAAACGGATCATATACTAGTCTTTGCCCTGTGACAACTCCATTTCCAGTTGGGAGTGGCATAAGATTATCCTAAGGCCCAGGTTAGTCTAGCTATGTGGTGCAATATGGCTAGTGGATTTTGCAGGATCCAGTCCTGTGTATCTTAGTTCCTATAAAGGAGTTGCAATCAAAAACATTTTGTTTCACGTGAGTTAAAAATAACCTCAGTTGAAATAAGTCATCCCATTAAACCATTATGGCTAAAATATTTTTTCTTCATTGCATTAGAGGAATCAAATGATGCAGTCTCGGTGGAATGCAAACTATGTCACTGAGTGGCAAATTAAATGGAAATATGCCTTTCATCTTAATTATAGACTGGACAGGGGAATGTACTATATTCTCTCATACATAAGAGCTGGGAGAAACTTTCCCAGGGTATTTTTCTTTTGCATTTCTGACTCCTATTTGGTTGAAAACTCACCCATGTGATCCTGTACTGTCTGACTTTCCATAATAAGATAGAAAATATGTAGGAAATGTTTTCTTCCACACTGCCAGAAAAGGCCTGACGTGAAGTGGGATATTAAATGTTACAGCATTCTGTTTCTTCTTGGGCTGGCTTTACCTTTGCTCATTGTATAATTACTCACTTTCCTTTCAAACAGCTATGGTATTATGGCAAAATCTTCCCATGTAAACATCCTGCCTGCAGTCCTAATGTTTCATCTTTAGTAGTGTAGGAACTTGAGTTGTTTTTGACAATACCCCAGAATTTATTAGGGATGTGAGAACAGAGTTCAGGGGTTCGGTGTTCAGCCCGAACTCGGGATGTCTGGGCCATTCGCAAACACCCCGAACCCGAACTGCCCCTGCTTGAACCGGCCGAACAAATTTCAGGTTTTGAACCCATTCGGGCGGGGGGCAGTGAACAGGGGGGAACCCGGTTTTCCCTCCCCCCTCCCAGCTGCATGGCTGGGGCTCCCCTCCCCTCCCACCCTGCCCAGCCTGGTAAAAAAAGTTTTAAAAAAACCCACCCAAGGGATCGACCTACCTGGTGGTGCCAGGGCTCTGGCCCTGAATCCAGTGGTGGCAGCAGTGTTAGGTTAGAGTCTGGCAGTGCTCCATGGCACTTCAGGCCTCTTCTAGGCCTTCTGGGAACTGAAGGAGGGCTTCCGGCTGCTCATCACCGAAAGGGAGGGACCGGAAGCCCTCCTTCAGGTCCTGGAAGGCCTAGAAGAGGCCTGAAGCGCTCCGGAGCGCTCCAGGAGTCGGGCCTGCTGCCCTTGCATCACCTGGTTGGTCGATCCCTGGGGTGTTTTTTTTTTTTTTTACCAGGCTGGACGGGGGGGNGGGCAAGGTGGGGGGGGGAGGTGAGCCCCAGAGCCCCTTTCACCCGTGCAGCCTGGAGCGGGGAGGGAAAACCGGGTTCCCCTGCCCCCCGAACTAGTTCGGGCCAAATAGCCCAAATCCAAATGGTTTTTGGGGGAGCCAAATCCTGAAAGGGCCAAACCCCAAACCCTCCAGTGTTCACAAATCCCTAGAATTTATCTTTTCTTCCTGAATTTTGTCCAAATCACGTTAAGTTCCAATGAGACAAATAGTCTCAGTGACATCATTTATGACTATTCAACATGCCATGGAGGAAAAATGCTTCTATCTTAACCTTGCATTCGATGTGAATGCTCTGTAGAATATAAACTGAGTCTTTAAAATTCTCCCTGCAGCATCATCTGAACAGGAGGACACCGGGCCTTTTCAGACAAGTGCCTCCCATGAAGTATCCACCATGCTTGTGTGAAAACTCCACTGGTATCCAGCAGTTAACCAATGAATACTGAGTTGGTAATGAGCTTGGTCCTTTTTGAATGGATGCGGGTGGATGGGGGGATGGTGCGGTGGACGGGCAGTGCATGGGGGTGCTTTCCCATGGACCCCCACCCACCTCCACACATGCAGCATCAGGCATTGGTGCCTGTTGCTCCGTACATGGGTGATGGGTGGAGCTGGGTGGAGTGCAGGGCCTCGCACGCACCCCCACCCACCACCTGTGGCGTTCCCACAGGCATCCACCAATCCCCCATGCACCTGCCATGACATTTACATAGGCGCCCCCCCACCCGCACCCAACTGTGTGTCCATGTGAAAATGGCCCGTGTCTGAAAATACCCACCATTCCATTCTAGTGTGGTGTGAAGAGCTAATGGGCACTCCATTCCAGGAAACAAGGGCTGGCTGAATATCAGTGGAGGGAGAAGGTATTTATGCAAATATGTAGATAGCAACACCCTTTGAGCTCCATTATGAACAAAGGTGTTAGATTAAATTTAATTTGTTGCTTATATTAAAGCTGAAGTGAATATTTGATAGTGATACAAATACCAAATTTGATGACTATGCCTATTCGTATCCATTTTAACAAAGCAGATGCAAAGCAGAAAGCACTAGTCACTGCTGGCTTTGTTTGCAGGTATAAATATTCATTTAGTTTGTTTTTGTAACTTAGTTTATTGAATATTTAGTATTGACTGTTTACTTCAGCTGTGTTTGGTGCTATTGCATACCATATTGTAATGAATTTACCAAAATGAAATAATCAAATACATGAATATACACTAGCAAAGATTTATTCAGATATTCATTCATTTGAATGAATATGTGAAAAACCATTGTGAATCTTGACTGGCACATTTGGTTCAGCCCTATTTATTATTCAAAGTGCAGTCCTGGATGAGTCATTGGGTACTTTTAGATGGATGTGGGGCTGGCCTCCCCCAGTGCTCCTCCGGGGGTGCACTACCATGTCCAGCCCTGATGGGTTGGTTTTAAATGGACCCAGCAGGTTCTTTGGCCCGCAGTCTACCCGAATGGCACCCCTCTGAACCATAGAGTTGTGGGCGAATCACGTGATTCTCTAAGCTGTCACTCACAACTCTATGATGTTGCTCAGGGCAACGGCTGGCCAGAAGCAGAGCTGCAGTGTGGGTCCGCCAAACAGACAGACTGCCGCTCTGCCTTGGGCCAGTGCCCCTGGTTTGGTTGACCTGCTCAGCAAGGCAGTGCTCCAGGATGTTCCTTCCAAGCCACTGCAAGCGTGACTGGTGTGGAGCAGGCAGTGCCTGCTCTGATTGCTCATTTGGTGGGTCACCTTTAGATGGATGGGCCACCACCTGGGACTGGTGCGACCAGCCCCAGGGCAGCCCATCTGTCTAGAAGCACCCATTATCTCAGCCTCAATTCCCCATCTGTAAAATGGGGATGATAATGACCTACTGCACAGGGTTGTGAAGGTGAATTAAACAAGGATTGTAAAACAATTTGAACCCTGCAAATGCTACATAAATGATTTATAATAATAACAGGCCTATGTACACTGAGTTTTCCCCATTGGCAGCAATGGGGGAAATGCAGTGAACACGATTTCTGATCATAATTAATGCCAACGGCAAAACTTCCTTTGATATTAATGATAGAGAATTGTCCTGCCCAGGCAGGTACATTTTGTATATCATAACCAGATATGCACCACTTTATACATGGAATAGGTCAAGGAACAGAGGTTGAAAGGTTAAGTACTGAGCACTATAGGAAAGCTGATTACGTGATTTATGTGCCTAAATGACAGCTGCAGGCTTCTGAAACTCCAGTCTTGATTACTTGATTACAAAAGCCAGCCTATTGGAAAAGAGAAGGCTTTATGGTGACTAATGTTTGAACAGTGAGTAATGAAAACAAGATCTTCAGATATTAGAAACAGATCTAATCATGAGAACAATGTAACTGAATTTGAGAGGATTTGTATCACTTTAGGTGATCAGAGCCAACAGGTGGCAAGTACAGTTCAATATGAGTACATATAAAATCATTTGACTGCATGCAAGTAACTGATGTAGAATCTGCTGCATGGGCTAAATTAAATAGTCATCTAGTACTGTAATCTGGAAAAAGACCTGGAAGTTATTGTAAAAAAATAATGGAAACCAGCAGCACAGCTGCATAAGGAGAAAATTGCACACAAGATCTCAACTTGAATTAGCCAAGGGGAGAGAAAGCAAAGAAAACAGGTGCTATTCCCTCTATGTTAGTCACTTGTTAGACTATTGTCTAGGATATTTTCCACCATAAAATGAAAAAGTTCATGTTGCCTCAGTGATGATGAGGAAGAGGAGGCTAAGGCTGCTTTTAGACAAGCGGGTCGCAGTCATGTGACCCGCTCACGCAATTTTTCAAAATTCTAGGTGAGATTAGATGTGATGAGGGACGCAATCACGCACATTCAAGGCAGTTGCGCATTCTTTACTGACTGCAAAGTAAATACCTCGATGTGTGAGGTAATTAGTTTGCGGTCAGTAAACAATGTACAACCACCTTGAATGTGCATGATCATGTCCCTCGTCACATCTAATCCCGCCTTGCGGGATTTTGAAAAATCACGGGTCGTTCATCTAAAAGCGACCTAAGTCTATAGAAGGCAAGGAAAAGTTAATGGTGTGCCACATGTTCTCACTAGTAACGAGACTGAATTGACTTATGGGTTATCCATAATCAGGGACCTATGTGCATTGCACTTTACCTATTGGTGGCAATGGGGAAAACACAGTGAACATGGATTCCTCTTCATACTTATAAAATCTAGGATGTGGCTGGTGTGCTGAGAAACCAGAAATAATGTATTTAAAACAACATCTTTGGTTCAAAAAAGGAGTAAGAGTTGGCCCATCAAAAGGTATTATCTGAACTACTTAGGATGTGATCCTCACTCCATTGAAATCAGTGGCAAAATTCTCATTGGTTTTAATGGAGTGAGAATCACATCATAAGTAGCTTGCCTGTCCCATATTTTGGAGGCAAAGAATATAAAGAACTAACTGTTAACCTGTGAAACTTCATGGAATAATTTTATATTAATTCAAATTAAACATGTTGTTAACCATCAACATTCCAGGGAGCTATCTCAGCCAACTGGGACAGTGCGTTATCACTTTACTTCACTTTCCCAGGGTGACCGCCATTGGCCATCAGCTGGGCAGAAAGGCTGCCAGTCTTAGGGTGTGGGCTGGGTGTGTGGATGCACGTCTGTCTTCTCAGATGCACGTCTGTATGTCTTCCCAGTCTCCTGGTGAACATTAGTTATCTATGTTCCAACGTTGGGTGACCTTACCTTCGGTCCCGGTCATCGGGTCTGTAACCTTCAGTCATTATAGATTTGAGACCTCCACGACTTAATTCTAGTTCTAGCTCCTCTGATAGATCCCCATCTACATCTATCCCCTCTGCTTGATCCCTACTGTGCCAACCCTACTGGTAACTCCTCCAACTTGGCTGTGGTCAGAACAACCTATTGTGACATCAGTAATGGCTGTACAGCAGCTGGTACAGCTGCAACTGCTGTTCCCTTTGCTTTACCTATGGACTGATGGTGGGTGGATGTAACTACAACCCCAGACATTCGTCATGGTCCTGTGACCTTTAGACACTAAAGGGTTTGACAACCCTTCATTTAAGATCTCAACAGACCCTCTACAGCTTAAAATAAAAAAGCCTTAGGCAGGACCAACAGATCAACCAACAGACAGACATCAGAATTGTATATAGATGGATAATCAGACATTGTACATTGTGGGTAAGGCCACACGAGATGTTATCCCACATTAGGCTTCATTATCCCACATTAGCCCATGATGAAGCTGACCATCTGACCGGCAGCTGCCAGATGTTCACCACTTCTGCCTCAGACCAGGCACTTGGCTGCAATGCAATGCATTGGCCAGAGAAGGCCAGTGACGCATTGTGGGCTACTGTTGCCTTACCTGGGCTAATGTGGGGCCACAGGGTCTGAGGACAAGGCCCTTAGGCGCATGCTCACCCAGGCCACCAAACAGCTGATTGGAGGAGGGAGGGCTTCTCTGGATCCCCTGATCAGCTGTACCTAGGTCTGAAACAAGAATGCAAAAACATTCTTGTGAGAATGTGTGAGATTCTTGCAGCCCCACGTGCGTTCTAGCTGACGTTTTCAAGAATCTCGTGAGATTCTCGAGAACCTCAAAAAATGCTCTGTACATTTTCTCTGTACAATGTCTCTTGGTATCTCCCGCAGGGGTGGGCAGTAGCAATCAATGCTGGAGTCCTGGGGGGGGGGGGGGG
>QEPC01011110.1:159586-199418 GCA_003113815.1 Sphenodon punctatus | reverse complement strand
GGGGGGGGCTGGGAGCAACCACTTCCAGGTGCAGGGGCTGTTACCTGTGGGAAGAGATGAGCGGAGGGGCTTGCTCTTGGGGTCTCCTGCAGGGACAGGCAGCAGCAATCAATGTTGGAGTCCCGGGGGGGGGCTGGGAGCAACCACTTCCAGGTGCAGGGGCTGTTACCTGTGGGAAGAGATGAGCAGAGGGGCTTGCTATGGGGTCTCTTGGGGTCTCCCACAGGGGCGGGCAGCAGAAATCAATGCTCGAGTTCCTGGGGGTGTGTGAGGGGGGAGGGGGGATGGGAATGCAGTGGGAAAGCTGCAAGGGGTCTCAGCTATACAGAAGCTAGGCACCAAGGAGGTATGCCTGGGAAAACAAACCCTCAGGATTGTATATGGCTTTTAGGATTAAGAATCCACAGCATGAATCATCACAGGGTATCTGGGTCTAGCACACACCTCCGGCTGCTTCTTTTCCCTGCCACACAGGGAAGCAAGGAATGGGGAAGTCATGAGTGGGGGGTGCAGGAGAGGGGGTGCCAATTCCCAGGACGGGGGAACAGGGAGGGCAGGATGTACACTCAGGAAGGGTCCCATGAGCGCGCACCAAGGAAGGAGGGGCAAGGGTCTCACTTACCTGACGCACACGTAAATACACACCTCACACACTCATGGCTCTCACTCACTCAGGCACACAGCATGCACACACGAGCACTATAGGTCAACAGGGTACAAGTAGGTTTACACCAGGGACCGGTCTCCCAGGCACAAGGCACTGATCACCAGCAGTGCCAGGTAGAAAGTGAGCAGCCTTTATAGTTTGTAGAGGATGTTGCCACAGGCGCTCTGAACACTGCGGAGAGGAAGCGGCAGGTGAGGCTTCTCCTGAGGGCGATTGTGGGTTTGTAGTTCCGCCCCCAGCATTAGCGTGAGGGCGTGGGGGCGGGTCCAGCATGCCCGATGTCCTGCCCTTGGGCTGTGCTGACGTCGTTCTGGGGGGATGCAGTGACAGTCATGTAGGCTGCAGAGTCCCCTTTCTGGCGGGGGGAGTCCCCCTGGGGTGAGTGACGGTTCTGGCATGCCCCCCCTGGTCCCGGACCCTCCAGCCCCCAGGCAGGGACCTGACAGCACACACACCCTCCAAGAGTGACGAAAAGTGGTGGACTTTGGTTTCAAGGGGTAGCGGGCATGGAAGAAATGGAGACAACGTGGGGCATGGACCTCTGATACCTTCACCCAGGAGCGTTCGGAGGTCCCAAAGCCCTTCCAATCAATTAAATAGTACACTCGTCCCCAATAACGATGGGAATCTAGAATGCCACTGATCTCAAATATGTCCGTCAAAGTGCCCGGGGTGTCGGCTGGTGTCACCTCAGGGGTCAGAGCTGCGGCGGGTTTGAAAAGAGATACATGGAAAGAAGGATGAATACGGTAATGGGGGGGCAAGCGTACCTTGTAAGTCACCTCGTTGATCTTTTGGGTAATGGGGAATGGCCCCATATAGCGATGGTCCAATTTGGACGAGGGTCTCTGTGAAGGATAATGATGGTGGTCTACCCATACCCAGTCTCCGGGTTGGTAGATAGGTGCTGGCTGACGATGTTGATTTGCAAAGTGTTGATAACGTTGGCGGGCCTGCTTGAGCAGAGAGAGGGCCACAGAATGGGCTCTCTGAGTTTGTGTCACCAAGGCGCCAGCAGCGGGAACCGAGACGGGCGATATCTCAGGGATGCACACACAGGGATGGTACCCATAGGTCATGTAAAACGGGGACGACCCAATCGAAGCATTAAGGGTATTGTTGTATACGAACTCTGCAAGCAGCAACAAGTCGTACCAGTCATCCTGGAGATAGTCTAGGTAGCACTGAAAATATTGCTCAAGCGTCTGATTGGTGCGCTCTACCTGCCCATTTGCTTGGAGATGATAGGCGGTGGTCAGATTTCTCTTTACCTGAAGTCTGACCAGAACTGCCTTCCAAAAATGGAGGTAAACTGTGTGTGTTCCTCTGTTGGACATGATTTCTACAGGAATCCCATGGAGTTTGATTAAGTGATGCAGAAAGAGCTGAGCTGGTTGGCTTTTGGTGGGAAGTCCTTGGCAGGCTATAAAATGGGCTAGTTTTGTGAAGTGGTCTACCACTATGAGAATGGTGGTACACTGGTGCGAAGGTGGTAGATCTACTATAAAATCCATCCCGACCCTCTTCCAGGGTCCCTAGAGCAGGGGTGTTAATTGCAAGAGTACTTGGGACCGCTGGCGGGGTATCTTAGTCTTTGCACACATGGCACAGGTGGTGACATGTTTGAGTTCGTCCGTCTGTAGGGTAGGCAACCAGAAGTGCCGTTGCACCAAATGCAAGGTTCGCTTAACTCCTGGGTGTCCTGTCCAGGGTGCATCATGGTGTCCCCACAGGATTCATTTCCGAGCTGACATGGGTATAACAATCTTTCCCTGATGATAGTAGAGCCCTGTTTTGGTGTTGAGCGTGCCCGGGGGTGCTGGTACGGGACCTCATTTTGACAACTTCCTTAGTTGTTCAGAGGAAATGAGGGTGGCGGCAAAGGCTGTTTGGTTCAACAACAGGTCTCCCCGGTTTTCAGGAAGTACCCCTTCTTTGGTACATTGTGAAAGAGCGTCTGCTAAGATGTTTGTTTTCCGGGCGATATTGAATATGGAAGTTGAATTGAGTGAAGAAAAGGGCCCATCGGCCATGACGGGTGTTAGTTATGCACGTAGTCTGGAGGTAAGTAAGGTTCCAGTGATCTGTAACAACAGTTATAAGATATTTGACCCCTTCGAGGTAGTGCCTCCATGTCCCGAAAGCTGCCTTAATGGCTAGGGCTGTAGCGGAATATCGCAGCGGTAGCTATTTCCGGCGGAAACAGTGTTTCCGCAATTAGTGGAACGGCATGGCAGAGGCTTTCATTCTGCGGTTTCATTCCGCGGTTCCGCTTATTTAATTCCGCAACTTAGTGGAATCGTGGAAACATGACATTTTCGCTATTTCTGCAATTCCGCCAGCGCCAAAAAATAGTGGAATAGCGGTTTTCCGTGATTTCCGCAATGTTTCCGCAATTTTTCCGCAATTCCGCGATTTGCAGAATTCCGGTGGAATTAGCGGAATATCCGCAGAAAAGTTGCGGTGTGGCACGGGCAGTTCCGAAATGGTGGAACGGAATCACGGCGCGGTAAAAGCTGCTGCCGCATCAGCCCTATTAATGACTAGCAGTTCCCGGTCAAAAATTGTATAGTTCTTTTCAGCACTAGAAAGCTGGCAGGAGTAATAGGCGCAGGGCATCAGGTGCGGGCTTTCTGCACTGGATTACAATAGTACCGCTCCAATGGCCACACTTGATGCGTCGGTCTCTATGTAAAGGGCTTGCTAAAATTGGGGTATTGCAAGATTGGTGCCTGCGTAAAGGTCTTCTTTAATTGTTCAAAGGATGTCTGCTGTGGTGGGGTCCAAACACAGGGGCTGCCTTTCTTCAACAGTCGGGTCAGGGATTCAGTTAAGTGTGCATCATTCGGAATATACGGCTGATAATAGTTGGTAGTTCCCAAAAACTGTTGTAAGGCCTTCACTGATGAAGGGGGCACCCAGGTCAGAATGGCATGAATCTTTCCAGGGTCCATTTCAATTCCTTGAGGGGAAATATCAAAGCCTAGGAACTTGATGGTGATCTGATGAAATGAACATTTTTCCAATTTGCAGAACAGCCAGTTCTGCCTGAGGCGTTGTAGCACTGAACGTACTTGCTGGATGTGTTCCGAGAGTGTGGCGGAAAATATCAGGATATCGTCCAAGTAGGCCACAACATAGCTATCGAGCATGTCCCAGAAGACGTCATTAATCAGGTGCTGAAAGGTCGCGGGCACTTTCGCCAGGCCGAATGGCATCACCTGGTATTCGTAGTGCCCGTAGTAAGTTCTGAATGCCGTTTTCCATTCATCTCCCAGCCGGACACGCAGAAGGTTGTAGGCGCCCCAAAGATCCAATTTCGTGAATATCTTGGCGCCCTGCAACCTATCAAGCAATTCAGGTATCAGGGGAAGTGGGTAGCAGTTCTTGATAGTGATGGCATTTAGCCCCCTGTAATCTATACAGGGATGAAGCCCCCCATCCTTTTTGGGCACAAAAAACAGAGGTGCCCCGGCCGGAGAAGAGGAGTGCTGAATGAACCCTCGTTGCAAGTTATCCTCAATGTACTCATTGAGGGTGGCTAATTCCGGACCTGAGAGTGCATAAATTCGTCCATAGGGGGGTTCTGTCCTGGGAATTAAGTCGATGGGGCATTCATACATCCGATGGGGCGGCAGTGTCTCAGCTTCCTTTTTGTCAAAGACATTGTTGTATATTGTGGGGGTACTGAGCCGATTTCCTCGGTCTGGGTAGCTGCAATTCCAGCTCGGGGGGGAGGGCGAATGCAGGATGCAATGCAGCCAGCTGCCTGGAATGTTACCATCCTGTGAGTCCAGTCTATAGATAGGTTGTGGTGACACAGTCAGGGAAACCCGAGAACCACAGGGAACATTGGGATGGCTACAATATCAAAATGTAGCTTCTCAACATGGCTCCCTATGCTTACTACCAGTGAAGCTGTCTGTGAAGTGATGGGACCTGACACTAAAGGGGACCCATCAATAGAATGTACTTGTTCTGGTGGGACCCTGCGGGTACTAGGTATAACATGTTGATGTACAATGTCCAAATCAAGAGTTACCAGAGGCCCCAGAATTGATCAATGCTCACACCACGAGGCTCTTATGGGAGTTGATGCCCAACATGGTGGGAACCCACAGGTGCGGGGCCTAAGCGAGGCTCGTGCCCATGAGGGGTGTGGCAACTGTTAGGGGTGGCCGTTGTCCACCCGGGATCCCCCCTATACATCACGTACAGCCCCTCCTCTCCTCTCTTCACTGGCTCCCACTTCCCGAACACATCCTTCATAAACTCCTGGTATTCACTTAAAAATCCCTTCACAACCTGGCTCCCCCTTACCTCTCATCCCTAATATACATACACACTCCTGCACACACTCTCCGCTCCTCCTCTGTCCCCTCCCTCGCTCTCCCTCGTCTCCCCTGCTCCCCTAACCGCCTTCATCCCTTCTCCCTTGCTGCCCCCCATGCCTGAAACTCCCTCCCTGCCCACATCCGCCTTGAGCCCTCCTTCCGCACCTTCAAATCCCTCCTCAAAACCCACCTCTTCCTTGTCGCCTTTCCCGATGCCTGTTAGAACTTTCATCCCAATTTTTACTGTCTGCCCTCCCCGCAGACTCCTGCCTAACCGCAACCAAGTCAAGCAAATGTACGTGAGACTTTGCATCCACTTGATTGTTATTTATCCCTTGTCTCTCCCTATGTCCCCTCTCCTTGTCTCCCTCCTCCATGTCTATTAGATTGTAAGCCATAGGCAGGGACCGTGTCATTCTTATTGTTTTGTAAAGTGCCAGGTGTGTACCTGGTGGAGAAGAGAGTCCAAAAAAGAAGCCCACCCCCTGGCAGGGAATCTGAGTGGGGAGGTTGCCATCACAACTTTCTCCACATTGTGGTTTGGCCAAGGAGCCGTCCACATGGGGCAGGATTCCCAGGATCCTGCTGCACAACAAGATCGGGCCCTCAGGAGGAACTGCTGTGATACAGCTAGGGCTCCAACTCTCTCACCCTTCTTGAAATAAATAACGATGAGAATTGGCTTCTCAACAAAATTTTCAAGGTCAAGAATTTCATGAGGATCGTCCTTCTCACCACCATTCTCATGAGATTCTTGAAAATGGTCATTACGTGGCTGCGCAGGTGCACAGCCCACACCCCACCCCTCAAAGATACTTTCTATGGTGTCTCTGTGATTGATAACCTCAGTGATACTGTTGGCTCCATCTGTTCAAGCATCAGCAAAAATGCCACCTGATGGGAAACCCAAGGCAAAGTCATGACCTGTAAATAGTAATTGTGATGTCTGAGAGTGCTATTATTTTACTGTTGAAGCATCATTAACTTGAAAGACCATTTTATTTGAGAGATTCCTATAACTTTGCCAATTTCTGCTCTCATTTCATGAATTAAAATTTATTTATTTATTTATTTAAACATTTAATATCCCACCCCTGCTGCCACAGGCAGCTCGGGGCAGCTTACAACCTTCATCAATAGTAAAATATACAATTATAAAAACGTATCATTCCCCCCACCCCATGTAGTAGACAGTAGTAGGCCAGTCATCCCAGGAGCACCTAGCAGCTGCAGGTAGTATGAAGGGTCAGCACAAGTAATAGTGAACAGTCCCCCGACTTTGATGCTGGATTGATGGCAGTAGGGGAAGAGCGCGGGGGGACGGAGGTTCCGTCTGGTCCAGCTTTGTGGGGAGAGTTTCAGGAAGTGACGCCGGCTGATGTGGTGGGTGTCCTGGCATCTGTGAGGGCCACGTGTTGTGAACTGGATCCGTGCCCGTCCTGGTTAGTGAAAGCCTCCAGGGAGACGTTGGGGACGGTGCTGGCGAGGGTAGTGAACGTGTCCTTTCGGCAGGGGAGGTTGCCGCCCTGCCTTAAAGAGGCTGTGGTGCGCCCCCTGCTGAAGAAACCATCGTTGGACGTGGATGCGCTCGCCAGCTACCGACCTGTCTCTAACCTTCCCTTTTTAGGGAAGGTTATTGAGCGGGCAGTGGCGCTCCAGCTCCAGGTTCATCTGGATAACATCGGGTTCCTAGACCCTTTTCAATCTGGGTTCCGCCCCGGCTATGGCACCGAGACGGCGTTGGTGGCCTTGGTAGACGACCTCCGCCGGGAGATGGATGCAGGATGTTCAACATTTCTCATCCTGCTAGATCTCTCGGCCGCTTTTGACACCGTGGACCATGGGCTGCTGCTGAGGCGACTGCGTGACCTGGGGGGTCTGGGCGGGACCGTTCTTGAATGGTTCCGCTCATTCCTCTCGGGGAGGAGCCAACGGGTAGTGTTGGGGGAGGAGACATCGTGCCCCCGCGCTTTACCGTGTGGCGTTCCGCAGGGTTCGATCTTGTCTCCGCTGTTGTTTAACATCTATATGCAGCCCTTGGGGGAGGTTGTGAGAAGGTTCGGGGTGCGATGTCACCAGTATGCTGATGATACTCAGCTGTACCTCTCTTTTTCTACTGACCCAGACCCTGCTATCTCGTTGCTGTCCCAATGTTTGGAGGCCGTGGCGGAGTGGATGCGGCTGAGCAGACTGAAGCTCAACCCCGATAAGACGGAGGTGATGTTGGTGGGGAGAGCGAAGGGGGGGGTTGCCCCCCTAGTTGGGGGGGTTTGCCCTCCTATAGCTCAGCAGGTTCGGAGTCTGGGGGTGATACTGGATGCAGACCTTCGTCTGGAGCGGCAGGTGGAGGCAGTCGCTAAGGCTGCTTTCCGCCAGCTATATCTAGTGCGTAGGCTGCGTCCGTATGTCTCCGGCCCGGACCTGGCCTCCCTCATCCATGCCTTCGTCACCTCGAGGCTCGACTACTGTAACGCGCTCTACGTGGGGCTTCCCTTGTTCTTGGTTCGGAGGCTGCAGCTAGTGCAGAATGCGGCGGCTCGTCTTCTTACGGGGACGGGCCGCCGGGAGCATATTACACCTGTGCTCCGAGCTCTGCACTGGCTGCCGATAGCGTGCCGAGCCAAGTTCAAGGTGTTGGTGATGATCTATAAAGCCCTACACGGTCTCGGCCCCTCATACCTTAGGGACCGCCTCGCCCTCCGCGCCCCAGAGCGGCTCCTGCGGTCTGCCGGGGGTGCCTTCCTGGAGGTCCCCCGTGTTAAATGGGGGGCAACAATGGAGAGGGCATTCTCGGTAGTGGGGCCACGGCTATGGAACTCCCTTCCAGAGGAAGCTCGCCTGGCCCCTAGCCTGCTAACATTCCGGCGAAATTGTAAGACCTGGCTGTTCTCCCAGGCCTTTGGGAGGGAGGGTGAGTAGGGTGGGTTTTTTTTTTAGCTCCCCCACCTATTTTTGGTTTTATGACTGTATCTAGCCCTGTTTTAATATTTTATAATATTTATGCTGACTTTTAATTGATTTTATTGTTTTAATGTATGGAAGCCGCCCCGAGCTGCATGGCAGGAGGGGCGGGGTAGAAATTTACAAAATAAATAAATAAAATAAATAAATAAAATAGCATTTCTTCAGTGAAAGGTTGTCTTTATACAGAGCCATCCATGTACAGACCCAGGGTGGAAACATAGTGGAAGAAGAAACAATTAAATTTTTGTTTGTCCAATCCATTTCTTTCCATATCTTCACAAGGCAACAACTGAATCACAGCGTGCAAGTCCCTCATCAGATAAGTTCAAGGAAATGGAGCAGACCTATTAGAGAAAATAAATGAGTCTGAAACCAAGCAGTAATAATAAAACTCCATGTTATTAAAAGTAAAGCCATAGGAAACGGGAAGGAAATAATTAGAAAGTGTTTTATATTTTACCTTCAGTGTTATGATTTTATTAACAGTTCATTTTTTATTTTATTTTTTAAAAAAAAACAGGCTGCACTGTATGAGTGAGAAACTTTCAACTGTACAACTGCAAATCATCTGAGAAGACTTTCCAAGGCTCAGCAGTGAATAGTGGCAAGTGATGCAATTGATGAAATTAGGTAGACTTTCTAGGTGTAATAATGCATGGTAAACCCATGGGGTCAACCCATCTGTGGGGAGGAAGGAAAATATATTGTTGATTCAGGGATGTGGTTAGCACTTTAGGTAGAGACTGACCGACAGTGATTTATAACTTTAAATTCCTTCTCACACTTGTGTGAGAAACTGAACCAAACAAAATACAGACGTTTAATATTGCACAGGATGTAAAGTTTTCAAGGAGCTTTTGCATATTGGGTGTCAGAATTACACTTTAATGACATGGTGCTGTGATATAAACTCTGAATGTAGAATAACATCTTTAGGAGGGAGAGCATGACTTTGCAGTGACAGCAACAATGTGGGAGTCAAAAGACCATCTATTCCCCGATTTGCCACAAACTTCCTGTCTGATCATGGGAAGTCACTTTGGCCATGATCCACAAACCACTTACTTTGGGGTAGTCCAGGCTTTAATGAGACTTCTCTGGAGTAAGTGGTCTGTGGATTGTGGCTTTAGACTGTTATTTAGTAAGGCGCTTAAGTACATGAGTAGCAATGTTGACTTCAGTGAGAGCAGTCACATTGTTTAAATGCTTTGCTTGATTTGGTCCTTGATGTCTGTGTACTTCATTTTCCCTCTTTTTAGTGAAAATAATAATAATTACTAAGTATTAGGTTTAATTCACAAATGCTTGAAAAGCACACTAGGATCCTAAGATATAGACAATGATAATCAAAAATGTTCTATTAATAACTAATGATATGCTGGTGGTTGCCACATGGTTAACATTTTGAGTACTGAACCAGAGTCTGATGGAACTAAAAGCATGATTCTTAAGAGTGTGAGCTCACCACGATATTAAGACAAGTCTCACCAGCCCATACAGACTCATCATTATGGGTGTTTTTTAGATGTCATGATTACAACACTCACAGACTTGAGCAAAACCATCACTTAGATTTATTTATTTCAATTTGTATCCCACCCTTTCCCTTAGGTTCAGGGTGGCTCACATTTCAACTTTAACAGTTAATATGTAACCAATAATATTAAGCTTATTAACTCAGCTAGTAATCAACACAACAACCCTGTGAGGTAGGTTAGGCTGAGAGAGCTGTGATGGGCCCAAGGTCACCCAGTGAGCTCATGGCTAAGGTGAGTCTTGAACCAGGGGCCTCCTACTCACCTCCCAGTCCCAGTATTGCACTCTTAATCACTACACCCCACTGGCTCTAAGACAGTGACATCTGAACAAAACTACCTCTACACATCATATCACAGAAGTGAGCAGGAGTACAGGTGCCATGGAAAATATTCAGAGAGTCTCTATTACCTATTACCTTCGTGATGCTATGTGATCGATCTGTTTAGACATCATGAAAAATATTGCCAGGAGGTAAACCAGAGGCAAATTGATGGGGCTGATTGTGTGTGATAATTGTGACATTTGAATGCAACTTAAATAACTCTTTTGTTGATGGCCAGTGATGGTCAGTGATGACCAGTATGGGTTTTGCAAGCCATAAACAACCAACTTTTAGTCAAGGCCCCCATATGACAGCAACTCAGCCACAAACAATCAAGCTACCTTTGGTCTTTGCTCAATGATTTCCAGACTGGACAAGGTCTCTGTGCAGTCAATTTTCAATGATGGAGACACAAGAACAGTCTAGTATGGAAGTGTGATGTGGTATAGTCCAAGAGCCACAATTTAGAGTCTTGTTTCCTAACCACACTGGAAGGCAGGGGTGGGAGTTTCGGTTGCCAGATAGAACCTAAATGGCCTCAAAATGGCCTTTTGATTTTAAAACTGTAAACCAAAATTCTGGTTAATTTTTGGGTCTGGCGTTTCATTATTTTTCTGGTTTGTTCTCATTGACTTCAATGGGAGAAAATCCATTGAAGTCAATGAGAAAGAAAAAAAAAACAGAAAAAAAAATCAATTTAAAAAAACAAAATGAGATTTGGAAATCATGAAGAAGCAAAACAAAACAAAAATGAAACTGAAATGAAATGAAAAAATGAAATGAAAAATGAAACTCCTGGACTCCCATCCCTACTGGAAGGGGGTTGTGTGCACATCATACTTCATCTTAATCTGTCATTGCTTGCTTTTGATCAACATCTATACATCTAACAACATGAGCTAAGGAGCTAGGGCACAACTGTACTGTAACAGACCTTGACTCTGTTCTGGCCAGTGATTGCCGTCCAGATGTTACTTTTTGTTGTTTCCCGGTGGGAATCTCTTTGACCACGCTTTCGGAGATTGTCCGGCGGTGAGCCCCGGAAGCGTAGTTGAAATTGACCCCATGTGGGTATTGACCATGGTGAACATCTGGCGGCCACCAAACAGATGTTTTCAGGGTGCTTTAGGCCCACCGCGGGATTGAGCGTGGTTCACTGTGGTTGAGCGTGATCTCATTATGTCTGAAAATACCCTTAGTGAGTGGAGGGAGGTGTGTACTGAGACAGAAAGAGACACAGACACACGTAGAGGATTTATTTAGTATAGTTATAATAGATTAGTTAATAGGATTAGTTATTAGGATATTAATATTAGCATAGGTATAGGAATTTAGTACAAGATTTTACATAGGATTTTTGAATGGCAGGAGAGGGACACAACAGTAGTGGAGGCTCTGTGGAAGTGGTGGAGCAGAGGCCAAGGGCACAGAGAAAGAAGACATCAGTTATGTGGGAGTACTTGTCTCAGCCAGCAGGCATGCCCCTGGAGTATGCACACTGGAATGTCTGTGAACAGCATGGGTCTAGGGGCAGTACCACTGGGCTGATCAGCCACCTCTCCTGGCTGCATCAAATTGGTGCCCAGGAGGAGTGCTGGCAGGCAACATGCTGTTACCCAATATTTATTTATTTATTTAATTTCTAGGCTGCCCTCTCCTGCTACTACAGCTTGGGGAGGCTTCCAGCATATTAAAAACATAAGATAAAAATATCAATAAAACAAAGTACAATAAAAAAAATAAAATTACAATAAAACACCCTCACAAATGGAGCTATAAATCCACCCTCCCCCCTTCCCAGACCCCCCCACCCCTCATCCGTTTCCCTCACCAAAAGCCCAGTGAAACAGCCAGGTCTTGTACTGTCTTCAGAAAGAGGGGAGGTCTGGGGACAGGCGGACTTCCATTGGGAGGGAGTTCCACAGCCTCGATATGGCCACCGAGAATGCCCTCCTCATCGTCACCACCCAAAGTACTCAGGGAACCCCAAGGAGGGCTCTCCCAGTCAGCTGAAGGGACCGATTCAGGTCCTGGGGGGTAAGGCAATCCAGCAGATAAGTGGGCCCCAGGCCTTATAGGGCTTTAAAGGTCTATAGGCAACCAGTACAGAGACCAGAGCACTGGTGTAATGTGCTTGCAGAGACCCGTTCCAGTAAGGAGGTGGGCCACCACGTTCTGCACCAGCTGCAGTCTCTGGACAGTCGCCAAGGGTAGCCCCATGTAAAGCACGTTGCAGTAGACCAGTCTTGAGATGATGAATGCATGAATGATGGCGGCCAGGTTGGAGTCTGAGACATATGGCTGAAGCCGTCGTACCAGATGCAGTTGGCAGAAAGAGTCCCTCACCACAGCCACCACCTGGGCATCTAAGTGGAGCTACAAGCTAAGGAGCACCCCCAGACTCCTAACCTGAGGGACCAATGGAGGGTGGACCCTGTCAATGATGGGCACCACCACTGCCTCAGCCCCTCTCACCAGCATCACTTCCATCTCATCAGGATTCAGCTTCGGCTGGTTCGCCCTCATCCGGTCTCCCACAGATGTCAGACACTGGCACTGAGACTGCTGGTCCTGGGTCAGCTGAAAAAGAGACTGCTGGTCCTGGGTCAGCTGAAACCCAGAAGTTCCCTGGAAGGCCTAGTCAAGCGCTGAAGCCAGCCAGCGCTGAAGCCGCCAGACCGCCGTGCAGCCACCACCGCCACCGTCGCCTGGAGCACAAAAGGTAGGCAATCCCTGGGTGGGGGGGTGTAGGGTGATCCCTGGGATGGGGAGGGTGTTAAACCACCCCCCACCCCAGGGATCAGCCTAGTACCTGCTGGCGTGGGCTTCAGGTCGCCACCCCCGGCATGGCGGTGGCCCGGAGCCCGCACTAGCAGGGACTTTGGCTAAAAAAAAATTCTTTAAAAATCCAGGCTGGGCAGGGTGGGTGGGGGGTGTCCCCCCTTCCACCCGCGCAGACTGGATGGGGGAGGGAATTTTTTTTTTCTTTCTTTCTTTTACATTGCGGCCATTCATTTCAATGGCCGCAATGTAAACAAATCCAGTACGGGGGAACCAGTACTGGTACCCCCCAAAAACGGATTAATCTGATACTGCCGGTACAGCAAAATACCAGCAGTATCGGATACCAGGGGATGTGAACTTCCCACCCCTAGTGTTTACAAACAGACAAACCTAGAAAGAGTCTGTGCTCAGAAACTCTGTGGCTGAAAAGGTGACAAGAAGGTTCACCTGTTGCAGGCTCAATCAGTTCTAGAGAGAGAGCTGATTCAGTGAGAACTGCAAGCCAGGTAAACTGAGTCATGACAGCCTAGAGTGGGGTTTTGAGACTAAATCCCATGACAGAACCATTCAAGAACTGTCCTGTCTACCCCGGCTCAGTCCCGCAAGCGGGCCACCAACATCTCATGGTCAACGGTATTAAATGCAGCCAAGAGAGCTAACAGGATTAACAGGGTCAACCGACCCTGGTCCAACTCATGGTAGAGGTCATCAACCAAGCCCACAAGTGCAGTCTCAGAGCCAAAACTCAGCTGAAATCCGGACTGCAAAGGATCCAGAAAACTGACACGGTACAGATGTCCATGAAGCTGCTGAGCCACCACCCATTCAATAACCTTCCCTAAAAAGGGAAGGTTAAAGACTGGCCAATAGCTGACCAGGGAGTCAATTTCCAAAGATGGTTTCTTGAGCAGAGGCCACACCACTGCCTCCTTGAGGCATCCCGGCACTCTGCCCTCCCTAAGGGAGGCGTTGACTACCCCGGCCAGTAATGGTTCCAACCTTTCCCAGATGGCCTTAACCAACCAGGTTGGGCATAGGTCAGGTTCATAACAGGTGGCTCTAACAGACCCAAGAACATCCTCCGCATCAGTGGGCAACACCCAGTGGAACTGATCCCACAAAACCAGACAAGGTGGGGTTTCTATCACCTCTGGTTCTTCCAATGCAGCAAGCATGGCATCAAAGTCGTGATGAATCTGCGTGATTTTATCCACAAAAAAGTCAACAAACATGTCACAGTGATCACTGGAGAATTCCAGTTCCAGGCAGAGGAAGGCCGAACTGACCAGCCCCCTCACCACCTGGAAAAGCTCAGCGGGACGTGACTTTGCGAATGCTATGAGAGCAGCAAAGAACCTCTTCTTTATTGCCCGCACAGCCACAGATTAGGTTCATTAAATAACTCTATCCTGCAATCAGACAGTTCCGGCACGAGAACAGTGCCACTGTTGCTCCAACCGCTGCCCTTCCCTCTTCATCCACAGCAGGTCCACTGCAGCCAGGAGAGAAGGGGTAGGGAACATCAGAGGGCTCAAGGGAGACAGAACCCCTCTTCCTCCTTTTTGCCAGCTATTCTCAAGCTCCTCTACCCCAGCCTGGTGATGTGCTAGAGGAGGATGAACCTGAGGAGCTGGATGCATTTTGCCAGGGGGGTTGAATTCAGCCAATGTGACACTGAAAGCCTGAGGGAATTCCGAGACTTCCTCAGGAAGCAGTGCAGAGTCATGTGCGTGAAGCAGCACCAGGCCCAGGTGTATGCTCAGTGTTTGAGGCAGCAGAGTCAGACAATAGATGGTTATTGAATTGACACTCTCTCATGCAGTGGTAGTGCATGTTGAGCAGGGCATTAGACACTACTAGGGAGCATGGTGTGGATGTGTCTGACCCTCTTCCTCCCATGCCATGTCCCCAGTGACTATTTCCCTTCCCCCAGGTGCCCCCTGACCCTGACGCTTCTCCATGGGAGGGTGATGGAGCATTGAGCAATGCCATCATGCCCTCTTCCTTTTTCATGTGTTGAATTCTTTGTTTCCATTTTAGTATAGTGTTAGGATAATGAATAAGATATAGCATTTAAGATAAGATAGGTAGGGTTAAATAAAAGATAAGATATTTATTTATTTATTTAAAATTTTAAATATTTAAGGTTTAAATATATAAGGTTTAAGACAAGATAGGTAGGCTTTAAGATAAGTTAAGCACTGACAAACTAAGGAATAGGAGGATAGATGTAATATTTAGTTTTAGGACACAGTTACAGTTAAATAAATCCCCGGGCTTCCTCTTGTGCAAATTTTTCTCCCTTGTCTCTCCCACTCATATTTTTCTCCCCCCGAGACTGCATCCTTGCTGAGGCAGGGGAGCTTATCGACTTCCATTATATACTGGAAGTGAACAAGGCCAGACCAATGACAGTCATAGAGGTTCACTCATTGCAGCACTAAAGCACCAACCTAAAAGCCCCCCAGTCGCCACTGAACAATGTGAATTGAGGAGGACACCTTGTCCAACAAAAGCTGATTTCCCAAGCACAGTATAGTTACAACTGGGCAAAAAGCCAGAAAGAACAAATATATGACTTTAGTGATCAAGCACAGCTATGTGTAAATCATGTACAATTTGAATCACATATTCCTTTCTAAGAAAGATCTCAATATACAAAGAATATGCATTATGTACATGCCTACACTATGAAGCAAGGGAATGTTGAATGTATGGCACAAGCAAAACAAAAAACAATTTCCATTGACAGAATAGGGGAATGTCACCAGCATGCGTGTATTGTCAGTCATATGGCACTTTAGTTTCTGCAAAAGTTGATTATGCGACTTTACTTTCTACATCCTAAAGCTTCAAGAGGTTGTTAAGACCTATAAGAGAGAAGGAGATGGAGCTTGCTAAAGTGAAGACTACTTATTACAAGGTGCCCCCAGGCATCTTTCAAATAAGGTATAATTCATGTCATGATCACAAGAAGAAGTAGCTGCTTTTGTAGTATATTATTAACTTCTGCAAAGGCCTGTAGTCCCAGCAGAAAGGGGGACACAAAGTGGATGTCTCCAATGAATAGTGTGTGTGTGACCACAACAACTCAACCAGTGAAAGACATTTGCAAATTTCACAAACATCAGTTACAAACCTGGAAAAATAATTTCATTTAATAGTAATGTAAAACTTGAATAACACAGAGATTAGTAATACTTATGTCACATCAGCATCATGTGGTACCTAATCACATCTGAGTCAACCTGACTCCACCCACCGCTTCCCTAGACAGTCAAAAATAAAAGTAAATAGAGGTTTGGAGCAAGCAGAAGCATTTAGTGCACAAACATGCTTGCTCCAACTTGCAGCCTTTTAAGAATCCAAACCGAAAATTTTGCTTAGTGCTAAAAAAGTCTCTCTCAAGCATCTTCATCTGGATCAGGTGTGGCAACAGCTTTCCTGTGAAAGTGAGATCCATGAGACCTCATCCTCACAGATTTTTCACTGTTTATGCGTATGAACACAAGCCTCTGAAAGCTGGTGCTGGACAGGCATGTATGTTTGTCATAACGAACACAAAACCAACAATTTTTGTTATCATTATTGTAATAAAGAAAATGACATGCACACCCCTGAAGTAGCAGCAAGACTTTAAAGTGCAGGCCAGTTATCCCTCTTCCCTTGCCGGTACTCCAATGGATTTGAGTTATGGGCCTGAGAAGGGTCCTGCTGTGTGTCACTGTACTGTTTGTATGGAGCCTCTGCCTCTTCCTTTGCATCTATTGCACGAGAGCGCACTGGTGCTGCTGCATTCCTAGATGGTCTGTGGGCTATCATTCCATAACTTGGGATTAGTTCCCACAGGTTTTTAAAAGCGTGTTGTCTGTCCTGTTGTGCAGGATGCTCGCCATGACATGATGGGTGATTTCAGACGTTACGAGATCACGGTGAACCACACTGAACCACGCTCAACCCCCCCGCGGGGCCAAAGGGCCCGGAACGTCTGAACGGCGCGCGCCAGATGTTCATCACGCTCAATACCCACATGGGGTCAGGTTCAACCACGCTTCCCGGGCTAGCCGGGGGAAGGTCTCGGGAAGCGTGGTCAAACCAACCCCCACAGGGAACCAAGCAAAAGTAACGTCTGGACGCCAATCCCCCAGCGGAACCAAAAAAATGGAGCCCCGGCCGGGGACGAGGCACGCAGCGTCGCTGCCAGGCAACCAGCACCAACACAAACACCGGAGGGAGATTTAAAGCGAGAGCAGCAGCAAGCAAGCGTGGCGGGATGGAGCGAGGAGGGAAGCGGAAGAGACCGGAGGCACGAGCAGCGACAGCGGCGGCACAGGAGGCGGAGGACGTGCAGCCAGGCCCAGCGATGCAGGCGGAGGGGGCACAGGTGCAGGAAGGGGGCACACGGGAGCACCCGACCAGGGAGGCGCCCCGGGAACACCAACCACAGCTGCAGCCGGGTCGCGCCGCCCCGGGGACAGCGGCCGGAACAGGCCCACAGGAGGCACCCAGGAAACGGGTAAGGGCACCCACTGGGAGGGGAACAGGGGGCACAGGGGAACCCCCTGTGGAGGGGGCCGGGGGGACCCCGGGCGGAAGGCAGGGGGGCAGGGGGACCCCGGGCGGAGGGCAGGGGGGCAGGGGGCCCCCGAGAGGGCCCACACCCTCACCCAGCAACCAACCACCCCCCTTCCCCCCCCCAGACACGAAAGTCGGCCCGGGCGGACGAGCCCCAGGAGGAGCCCGGCCCCCGGCCCCTGGAGGCGCACCCCCAGGAGGAGGTGGAGGAGGAGCACAGGCAGGTGCAGCAGGAGCTGCACCGGGAGGAGGAACAGCAGGGGCCCAGCCGGAGGAAGGCCTATCACAGAGGGGGACAGTGGGGCCTCCAGGAGACCCGGGACTTCATACGGATCTGGGGGACCCTCGAGTACCAGGTGGAGCTCGCAATAAACCAGCGCAACGAGCATGTCTACCGGGACATCGTGCGCGACATGGAGGCGGCGGGGCACGAGCGCACTGTCAACCAGTGTCGCTCGAAGGCCAAGGAGCTCAAGAGGGGGTACAAGGCCCTCAAGGACAATAACAGCCGCTCCGGCCACGGGGCCCGCACCGCCCCCTACTACGATGCCCTGGACCGCATCCTTCACATGAAGGGCTCCATAGTTGCCCCACGCCTGGTGGGCAGCGCTGTGGTCCAGGGCAGGGAGCGGGCCGAGGTACCCCCTCCCCTCGCCGCCCGCCCGGTAGACACGAGCTCAGGGGACCCCCACCCCCAGGAGGACCACCCGGGACCCGCAGAAGCCCCAAGGCCCCCCCCCAGCAGCAGCCCGGAGACATCCCAACGCCGGGCCGGCCAGGCGGAGTCGGAGGTCGGCACCTTCACCACCCTCAGCCAGTGGTCCCAGGGGGAGCACTCCCAGGGTGAGGCGCCGGCCTCCGAAGGCTCGGAGACGGACATAGAGGGTAAGCGGGCCCCCAGGGCAAGGGGGGGCACGACCAGGGGGCCGGTGGCAGGGGCGGGGGTGGGGGCCCTGCTGCAGGGGCCACAACCAGCCCCCTTCACCCGCTCCCCCCTCTCCCGCCCGCAGGACATGGGGAGCCCCAGGACCGGGCCAGCGAGACGGTGCAGGCCCCCGCGGAGGGCACAGGAGAGCAGGTGCCGGACCCAGGTAAGGCGGGAGGGCTGGGATTGCGGGAGGGCCCCCCGGGCGCCAGCCCAGGGGGGCCTCTGGCCTCAGTGGGGGAGGGGGGGCAGGGGGCCCCGGGACCCGACCCCGCTAGGGGACAGGGCCCTGCACTGACCCACCCGCCCATTTCCACAGGGCAGCCCCCGCGCGCGGCGCCTCCGCCGGCCGCGGCCCCAGCCCAGCGGATGCGGGAGTACCGGGCGCGGGTCCGCAGGCGCAGGGAGGAGCAAGCGGAGGACATCGTCCGCAGGGCGGAGGAACAGGGGGAGCGCATGATCGCCTCCGTGGACCGCATGGAGGCGGCCATAGAGCGGTCCATGGAGAAGGCCCTGGAGACAGACCGCCGGCTGGAGGCGGAGGTGCGCCTGGAGCGGAGGCGGGAGCGCCGGGAGCACCAGCGGCAGCAGGGGCTGCTCAGGGGCCTCCGGCAGGACATACAGGGCATGGTGCGGGAGCACAGCGCAAAGATGGACAGGTCCCACGACATTGGGACCTCCCTGCTCCTGCATGCGGGCACCATGTGTGCCTACGTGATGGCCGGCGCACCTCCGGGCGCCCTGCCCGCCCAGGTCCCCATGCCGGGCCCCTCGGCGCCCCCGGGCCCAGCCCTGCCGCCCCTGGCGCCCCCCCGGCCCCAGGGCCCTCGCATGCGCCTCCCAGTGCCCCCGGGCCTCCGGAGGGTCCAGCCCCCCCGGGGCGCGACCGGGGCACCGGGCACAGCTGCCCATCCGCCGCCCGGCCCCCTGCCGGGGCCGGGACCGGCCCAGGACACGGCAGGGGACACGGACAGTGGGGGGGAGGGGAGCTCCCAGAGCTCGGTGGGCCCAAGCGGCCGCACGAGGGGTCGGCCCAGGAAACGCGGGGGGATGGTGGGAAGGGGGGGGAGGGGGAGGGCCACATGAGGGCGGGTGGTGGACGGGGTCACGGGGACGGGGGTGGGGAGGGGGCACAGGGTGATTGTGTGCACTGTGTGGGCAATAAAGTGTTGTAAAGAGACAGTTGTCCCCGGCCCGTTTGTGGGGGGGACAGGGCTGTGGGACCGCGTGTACAGGGGCATGGGCACGGAACGGGGGGTGGGGCCCCCAGGGGCGGGAAGGCCCTCACAGCGGGCCCCCCCGGGCGATGTGGGTTGCAAGGGCGTTCCGGATCCTTTTGGCATACCGGTACTCCCGGGGGTTCCCTGCGTTCACGTACAGGGGAACAGGACCGGGGGGCCGGTGGGGCTCGGGGTACTCCAGGGCCGCCCCCTCGGTCTCGCACACATTGTGCAGAACGCAGCAGGCACCGATCACCAGGGCGGAGGTGGGGACGGTGAAGTCCAGGCGGCCAGCTAGACTCCTCCAGCGCTGCTTCAGGGCCCCGAAGGCACGCTCCACCACGGTCCGGCTCGCACACAGGCGGGTATTGTATACCTGCTCCGCAGGGGTGCTCGGGACAGGGTAGACCTTCATCAGCCAGCGGGTCAGGGGGTAGGCGGGGTCCCCCAGGATGCAGGGGGGCATGGGAACACCCTCGATCCACCTCATGCCCATGTCCGCGAAGTCCCCCCGGTACATGCGGGCATAGAAGGGGGAGATGGTCATGATCCTGGCGTCGTGACTCCGGCCGGAGTTGCCCGTGTAGATGTCTATGAAGCGGGCCCGGTGGTCCACCACCCCCTGCAGGTGCAGGGAGTAGTATCCGTGCCGGTTCACATACTCCAGGGCCTCCCCCGCGGCCGGGCGCAGGATCTCGATGTGTGTGCCGTCCACGGCTCCGATGCAGTTCGGGAAGCCCCCGGCCGCGAAGCCAGCCATCACAGCGCCCTGGTCCAGGAGCTGGATGGTCCTGTCGAGGAGCACGCCCTCCACAGCCTCGCACACATCCCGCACGATGCAGGCGACCGTGCTGAGCCCCACCCCGAAGTGCTGGGACACGGAGCGGCAGGAGTCGGGCGTTGCGAGGGCCCAGACCCCTATGGCCACCCGCTGGACCATGGGGATGGGCTCCCGCATGGAGGTGTGCTGCCGCTCCAGCCAGGGCGTGAGGAGCTCCGCTAGGCGCAGCAGGGTGGCCTTGCCCATCCGGAAGTGGGACCCCCACTCGGCCTCCCCCCAGTGGGCCTGGGCCCGCTCCCACCAGGCCTGGGGCCGCTCCGTGACCCATAGGCTCCGCGCTATGGGCATAGCCAGCAGCGCTGCCCGGCGGAGGGTCTGCGTTGCCCAGCGGAACCGCCTCGCGGCCCCTCGGAGCGCAGCGGGCCGGGTGAGGCTCCGGCAGGCGGCCAGCCACGCCCCCCAGGCCCGGCGCCGAGCCCTGAGCCGGCCACGGACTCTCCTGCGGGCCTGCTGGCCCCGGAGGCGCACGCCAGCCCGCAGGGCCAGGACATAGCGCAGGCGGACGGCCAGGTGCACCCTCTCGGTCAGGAGGCACAGCTGCTCAGTGTGGTCACGGTGCCACTCAGCCGCGAGCGCGAGGAACATCCAGTTCCCACCTGCCCTATCGCGCTCCATGGTGCTGGGGCCCCGGTGGGGGCTGGGAGCGCTTATGCCGGCCCGGTGCTGGTGGCCCCGCCCGGGGGTCGGCCTCGCGGCCCTGCGCGCGCCCTGTGCCGGTGCATTCCGGCTGCTCCCGCCCCCAGCACCCCGGGCCCCCTCCCCTCGCTGTTTGTAGCGGGATGGCCTTGAAGGTGCGATTAGGCAGACAGAGAGCTCGCTGTTGTTCTCTGCAGCTGTGCCGGGCCCGCACCCCACGCCTCGCTCTGTTGTGCTACAATGTTGCGGTGCGGGCCCGTGTTCCCTGTCCCGGGGGCCGGGCCGAGCCTCTCCCGGCCCTGGGCAGTCTGTGTGCCCTCCGGGCTCCGTGTCCCATTCCCTGTTGTGCTGGACCATGGCTGGCTGCCCATCCATGGGGCTCCCGCTGTCCGGCCCCCAAGGGGCCCCCCATATCTGGGCCTTCCGCGAGACCATGTCTCTGTGCGACCTGTGGCACACCCCTGCCGTGCAGCTGCTCCTGGCCGGGCCGGGGAGCCGTGCAGGTGCCTACGAGAGCCTGAGCTCCGGGCTCCGTTACTTTGGCCATGTGGTGAGCGCCCGTGATTGCCGGCTGCATGCGGAGGCCCTGGGGCTGGCTCGTTTCCCCGAGGGGCGCATCCCGGAGGTGCTGTGCGCCCATGTGCCCTGGAGCGCCTCGGAGACCGTGTCAGCGCTGGTGGTGTGTGGTCTGGGCGCCTACTCGGAGTGCCTGGCCGAGGGTGGCCCTGCCTTGGCCGTGACCTACTTCTCCTGTGTTCACGGGGCCCGTGGGTACCAGCGCACCCGTGGGGCGGCGTTCCAGCGGCTTCTGGAGCTGGGGCATCTTCCGTGGCCCCCTTCTGCTGCCTGCTGTGTGCCGGAGCCCTCCGCGGTGGAGATGTCATCCCTGTTGGCGGTGTGGGCGCGTGTGGATGTGCAGCTGGCCCTCACCATGCCCGATCCCTTCGAGGCCTACTACCTGATCGCCCACTACATGTCCTTGCAGGGGTACCGCCGGGGCATGCTGCACTGGCCCCACCTGGTCCACCGGGCGGGCCACCCGGGCCCTGGGGCCAGCGGGGCCCCCGGCAGCGGCCCGTGAGCCCCGCGTCGCTGGCCTGCCCCCCCCGGCGTGGTGCCCCCGTGTGGGCTCCCGCCCCGGCCCGGGGGGGGGGCCTGGTCCCCGCTGGCCGCTCCCGACCTGCGGACCCCACCTCGGTGAGCTCCCGCCCGCCTCGCTGCTTGCTGCTGCCCCTGGCCGTGGTCCTGGGCCCCCTCCATCCCCGTGACTCCGTGGGTGCTGCCTGAGCGTCGCTGGTGCTGCGGAGGAGCACCGCTGGACCCGGCTGCCCTGCCTGTGCCAGCCTTTGACTGTGGGGCCCCCTTCCTCCTCCTCCTGGCGCCCCTCCGCCGGCCTCGCTGTGCTTTGGGGGCCCCCAACGTGCCTTGCTCCGGGGGTCCCCCCCCCCCTCCGAGACTGCCTCTGTTCCTGTGGGGGCACCTCCTTGGACTGGACTGGACTGGGGTGGTGTGGGGGTGGGGGTTGCTGCTGTCCGTGCCTTGCCCCGTGGTGGTGCCCCCCCCCTCCCTGCCGGTGTTCCGGGTGGGGCGTTCCGGGCGCCCCTTCCCCCCTTCCCGGCCTTTCCCTGGTGTGTGTGTGTGTGTGTGTGTGTGTGTGTGTGTGCCCGGGCGTGTGGCCGTGCATTGTGCCCCGCTGCGGGACCGCTGTGTGAGCCGGCTGTCAGCCTGTTCTCGCTCTTCCCCCCTCCCTTCCCGTTTCCCTTGTGTGGGCGTTCCCTTGTGTGCCTTGTGGCTTCGTTTGCCCTCAGTCGGCCATGTCTGTGTCCCGCCCCTGCCCGGTGCCTTGTGGGGGTTTAGCGCCCGCCGGGGGTTCGGCTGCACGTCTGTTGTGCTGCCACGGGCCGCGATGGTGCGGCCCGGTTCCGGCCCGTGGTCCCGTTCCCGGCACGTCTGTTTGGGTCGTTTTCCAACCCCCGGGCGTGGTTGCGCTGTTCGCCCCCCCTGGTGGTTCGCTGTGGTGAACCGGCCGCCCGTAACGTCTGAAAGTACCCGATGATGATGATGCTGATGCTGCTGCTGCTGCAGGGGACAACAAATTCACCTCCTCTGGCACTGCTTCCTGATGTTTTCGAAGTTGGAAAAACTTTGTCCCCTAACTAGCAGAAAACATTGTTTTCACAGTCACCACAGTGTTGTCACCATCCCCTTACATAAACAGTGAGGGTCCAGAAAGAGGGGGGTTCAGGCGTGATGTGCACCTTTAATTTCTGCTAAGTACTTGTTCTCATTCAGGCTCTTAAGCAATAAGCAGATTTCTTGTGTGCTGTGCAGCATGCTTGCTGTCAGCCTCATCAAATTCTGCTCCTTGTTCAGAAGTTTGTGGTTCAAGCAATGCTGCTAATATTAAATGCTGGTGGAGGGCTGCATCCCCACTGCTGGCTATGTTTGTGGCATTGTAAAGTGGTTTCAGCAGCTGTACTAGTTCCCCATAAGGCTCCACTGCATGGGGGAAATGTGTGGCTTGGGATCCTTTCTCATTGCTTTTGAGCCCTCCACACAGATGTACTGCACAGCCTTCATTTGTATCAGCAGCCTCTCCAGCATGAGGTAGGTGGAATTCCACCATGTCTTCTCTTCCTGTAGCAAATGTTGCAGTGGAAGGGACAGTTTCTCTGGGACCTACCTCAAGGCTCATCTGGATAAAGGAAATTGGTGAAAATTGGTGGAAAGCTGATAACATCTTTTGAGAAAGTCTTTGACCGGTGAGTCGCCTTGCAAGAACCCTGAGCCACAAGGTTGATGCAATGTGCTAGGCAACCACTCACATGAATTTGTCCAGCTTCAATCAACACATTAACAATGTTCCTTGCATTCTCTGTGATCATGAAGCCCACTGACAGTTTCCGTGGCTCCAGCCACTAAATAATGATGGCGGAGATTCGGTAGCAGTGTACTCAGATGTATGATTTTTTTTTAAAGGGGCCAGTAGAAGAATGTCCCCCTGCATATATAATCAACTGGCCAAATTGTCTGCAGAGGAGAGCCTTAATGCTGATGCGTTGCAATGTATTCCCGTCTGCCATTTTGGACGGTAGATACCGGAAAATCCCCACCGCAGAAAGACTATGTCCCCATTGTGAGTTGGCAGTCCCTGAGACCAATGAACATATTCTCCTTTATTGCCCCAAATTTGACATCTTAAGAGGGAAATGCTTCCTGCCTCCCAGAACCAATAATGGGGGCTCTGGGGAAGGGACTGCAACCCTTTATGTTGCAGGGCCAGGCTGTTTGACTCTTGTTCTGTGTTAACTCTTGCTGTGTCAGATTGCATTTACAGAACTCTGGTGCTTGCACTAAAAATCTTCCCCAGGACTCAGTGTTTTACCTTACCGTTTCTTATACCATTTATTTTCCATTTTCCCTTTCCCTATTTGTCTCCCTCTTTACAGATAAATGATAGATAGATATAGATTACAGATATAAATAATATAGAGAGAAATTAGATAGATATACCCTGTAGTTTTTTTCCTTTCCCCCTTCCCCTCTCTGTCCATATTATATATAGATATATTGTTTGTGTGTGTGTGTGTATACATACACACACATATATGATATTATATAGATAGTAGTAGATATACTAGGCTTTTCTATTATATATATATTCCTATCCTGTAATGCTAATATAATATATATATTAGCATTACAGGATAGGAATAAGATAGATTGTTACTTAGAACACATAGCAGATTGATGTTTATTGATATAGATACTTAGCTAGGACTATATTTCATATAGTATAGGTTCTTAGGTGTAGGTTAGACATACATATTAGTAATTTTTCATATTGTCATTGTGCATTTATTACTACTGCATTATAATGAGAAATTGAGGAAGGAATTCAACTTCTGAGAAGTCTGGGGAAGGTGTCTGCTGGCACTTCTGCCACTGGTGGCAGCCTACAATGGAAATGATACCAAAAACAAAATCTTCATTGTAGCTTGAAATTGATACTGATAACAAAATTCTGTTAATAACAATAATTAAAATGAGAGTTTTTAATTAACAAAAATGAAAATGAAAATGAAAAATGTAATGGATCCCTGGTGCATACCCCTAGAATGATGTTATTGGAATGAGAAGGGCAGGGGATGTTATTGGAATGACAGAAACACACACTGCCCTGCCCAGAAAGAAATATAGCAACTTGCAAGAGATCTGGGGACTGGAGAGAAATAGCAGAGAATTCCAAACCACAGTGCAATCAGGGTGAAGGACTGATCAGAGACCAGGATGGCAGAGGATTCCCCCAAAGCAGCCCAATTTATTCATTTCAGTTTTAACCTTGCACTCTATTTACCCATGGTAATCTATTCCTTTCTTTTTGTCACATTTATAAAATTATCTTAATACGTAACATACTACTATAAAAACCAAAGAAACACAAATACCTACAAAAATGGCCAAATATCTGCTGACTCCACTGGGAGAAATGGCTGGCCCATGCTAAGTATAGTATGCATGAAAAACACAGTCTAATATAATGTGCACTATCTGAAATAATACAACTCAATATCTCAAGCATTCGAGCAAACGGGGCACTATGTGCTTGACAAGTTGAAAACAGCAAGCAGAGGCACTTTTCAATAATATGTTCAGACATGTAGGCAATGGACATCAAATAAATACCATCTGTGACCTAATGTTAAATGTATTCATCATGCTCATATGAATAACTACTTGGGCCTGTTTGTACAGAGTTTTGACCATATACGTTTGCTATGTAAGTGGTTAACTATCATGATATTTCAAAGGGCCTCATTCTAGTTTTCATGCTTCAAATGATCAAGCATCATATTCACCATGATTTGGGTGCTGCTACTTTGAATGCAGGGTGCTGCTACTTTGACTGCAGAGTCAGAGTTTGAGGCTGTGGAAGCTGAGCCTTGTCCCATTTGATTGGATCAGTATCAATTAGTACAATTACAATGCGGAGGATGTGCTTGGAGCAGTATGGGTGAATAAGATCCTTGCCTGTTCTGGCTGGTGAAAACCAGTTGGGAGATGTTGGGGCTTTTGCTGACTCAGGTTTTCAATACCTCCCTTCGGGAGGTACAGACACCCCTGAAACTGCGGTAGTCTGGCCCCTAAGAAACCATCTTGGGATGCTGACTCCCTGCCCAGCTATCAGCCTGTCTCTAACCTACCTTTTTAGGGAAGGTTATTGAATGGGTGGTTGCCCGGCAGCTTCAGGCTCATCTCAATGCTTTCGGATTCCTCAACCTATTTCAGTTGAGTTTTCATCCAAGGTATAGCATGAGGATGGCACTTGTGGTCTTGGTCAATGATCTATGCCTGGAGATTGACAGAGGGAATTGTGCCCTGTTGATTGTGTTAGTTCTTTCAGTTGCTTTTGATACAGTTGATCATTAGGTGTTGTTGACACGTCTGTGGGACGGGACCTGGCAGGAGTGTGCGGGACTGCCCTTGAGTGATTCCATTTGTTCCTGTTGGGTAGGACCCAGGGGCTGGTAATGGGAAATTGCTCATCATCCTTCAGGACCTCCCTTGTGGTGTCCTGCAGAGTTCCATTTTATCTTCCCTCTTGTTCAATGTGTTTCTGAAGCCGCTGGGTGAGATCATCCGGAGGTTTGGAGTGAGGTGACCTCAGTAGGTTGATGACACCCAGCTCTACATTTATTTTTTATCTGACCCAGGTCCTGTAGTCTTGGTGCTTTCCTGGTGCCTGGCTTCTATTGGGTACTGAATGAGGGTGAGTCAATTGAAGCTGAATCCAAACAAGACTGAAGTGATGATGGCTGGCTGATCTTGTGACTTGAAGGGGATTGGGACCCCTGTTATTGAGGAGTTCTGGCCTCCTCTAGTTACTCAGGTTTGCAGCCTTGGTGTGCGTCTGGACCCTCTGCTGCTCCTGGTTTGTCAGGTTGCAGTGGTGGCCAGGAGTGCATTTCATCAATTACTTCTGGTGAGGAGATTGTGGCCTTTTCTTTCTGACTCAGATGTGGCTGGCAACCATCATCCATGTTTTCATTACCTTGAGGCTAGACTACTGCAGTGTGCTCTATGTGTGACTGCCCTTGGTGACTGTTCAGAAGCTGCAGCTGGTGCAGAATCCAGTGGTCTGGCTTCTCTCTGGGGTGGGTTGCCTTGAGCACATTACACCTGTGCTCTATAATTTGCACTGGCTTCCTATAGCTTTATGGGCACAATTCAAGGTGCTGTTTTTGACCTTTAAAACCCTAAAAGGCTTGGCCCCCACATATGTGAAAGACTGCCTTTCCTTCCTTGCTCCTTTATGGCCCTTGTGGTGGGCTGGGAGCCCTTCTTGTGAGTATCACCAGCCAATTTTGACAGCACAACAAGGGCCTGCATAGAGGCATTCTCAGTTGCTGCCCCCGTACCTTGGAACTCCCTTCCCTCGGAGGTCTGCCAGAGCCTGAGCATATTCCGGATGCGGTGTAAAACTTTTTTGTTTGACAGAGCTTTTGGCAGGTAAGGATAAAGGTCAAGAGGGGGTGTGGTTTGGGATGAGGGGAGGGATTTTCAAGGTTTTTTTAAAATTATATTATTTTCTATTTTTATTATTTTGTGTTCTGCTTTTGTAAACTGCCCTGAGTCTTTGGGGAAGGGCAGGTATACAAATAATTAATTAATTAATTAACTAACTAATTAATTAATTAGCATTCAATGTACGTGTGCAGAAGACTTCAGCTATGCAAACTGGGGGCCTAAGGGTGAAACTATTACCATACTCATTAATAGAGACAAAATAGTAGAATGATATCTTTTATTGGACCAACTACAGTTGGCTGGGTATGCAAGCTTTTGAACCTTCATCAGTCAAGTCAGGAGTTAGAACTGGAGGAGACTGAGCAAAGTAGTGAAGTATACAGTGACAGGAAACAATGGCAAACGGAGGGGTGGGGAGGGGAGGAGAAGGTGAGAATGAGCCCCTTTGTTGTATTCCACACAATTCAAAAGGCTGGAATACAACAAAGGTCCGAAAGCTTGCATACCTGCACCAAGTGAAGTTGGTCCAATAAAAGATATCACTTACTTTGTCTCTACTGCTCGTTTTCCAGTGTGTGGTGCTTGGGGACTGTTTTTTGTCCCCTCGAGATCTCACATAAGAGTCCTGCAAGGTTCCATTCTGTCCCTTCTTCTGTTCAACATGTATTGTATATGCAGCCACTTGGTGAGGTCATGAGACGGTATGGGATGTGTTGTCATCAATATGCTGATGACACCCAGCTCTATCTCTCTTTTTCATCCAACCCAGGCCTAGCAGCCTCGGTGCTTATTCAATGTCTGACAGCTGTGGGGGACTGGATGAGGGTGAGCCGACTGAAGTTGAATCCTGACAAGATGGAGGTGATGGTAATAGTAAGTCAGTGAATGTGGCGGCTCCCGTCATTGATGGGATTCTCCCTACCCTGGATTTCCAAGTTTGCAGTCTGGGCATGCTCCTCAATCTGCAGCTCTACCTGGATCACCAGGTGGGGGCTGTGGAGAAGAGTGCATTCTGCCAATTACATCTGGTGTGACTGCTTTGGTGGTATGTTTCAAATAGTGATCTGACTACTATCATCCATGCTTTCATTACCTGGAGATTGGACTATTGCAACATGTTCTACATGGGGCTACCCATGGCGATGGTTCAGAGACTGCAGCTAGTGCAGAATGCAGCAGCCCGTCTCCTTGTGGGGTCGGGCCACCGTGAACCCTCCCCCTCTCCTCTAGGTAAGCTGAGCCCTATAAGAAAGGGACCTCCCAGAGGATAGAGCTGTGCTGGGGGGACTGGCTTTTAGATGCTACTGGAATCAAGGACATCTGGTTGAACCTGTCTCCCCTCCCTCTCTCCTCTAGGTAAGCTGAGCGCTATAAGGAAGGGACCTCCCAGAGGGTGAAGATCTGCCAGAGCTGTTAGTGGATGGAGGCGACCTTCATCACAACCGCGAGACCCATCCCTCCCCCCTCTGTAACTGACCCACCAAGATGCCTATCCTCCTGTCACCCCTCTCCCCTCATTCCCTCCCTCCCCATTCCATCTCACCTGCTTCTCCCCCTACTTCTTTCCCCACTCCTACTGCCTCCCACTAAGCCTGTCAGCTCTCCCCACCGTTCCCACACACCCTCCTCCTCCTCCCCCCTCTTGCCCCCTGTTCCTCTGCCACAGTGCTCATCTCCCGCCATCCCCATTGCCCCCCTTCCCCTAATCTTAACCCCATTCCCTGTCTCCCCCCTGATCAACTCCCGTTCTCCTGTTCCCTCTGGAACTGTCGCTCCTCTGATAATAAAGCCCCCCATATCCATGATCTTTTCTTCTCTTGCTCCCTTCACCTTCTCACCCTTACTGAAACCTGGATCTCCCTCACTGCCTCTGTCACCCCCGCCACCTTCTCCTATGGCTGTCTCTCCTTCTCCCACCAGCCCTGCGCCGAAGGCCGGGGTGGTGGTGTAGGCCTTCTCCTCGCCTCTTCCTGCCAGTTTCAACCCCTCCCCCCCTCTCCTTCCCCTTCTTTGAGGCTCACTCCGTACACCTTTACTCCCCTCTCCACCTCCATGTTGCTGTTGCAACTTCAACATTCATGTAGATGCACCCTCTCAACCTGGTATCACCCGCTTCGTCTCCCTAGCCTCCTCCTTCAATCTCCACCTCTGGACTAGCTCCCCCACCCACACTGATGGTCACTCTCTTGATCTCGTGTTCTCTAGGAACTGTCCTGTCTCCAATCTCTCCTTCGAGCCCCTTCCCGTATCAAACTATTTCCTTGCCTCCTTCAACCTCTCCCACTGCTCTTCCTCCTCTTCCTTATCTTCCTGCCTCTTCCACAATCTGCAGGCCATTGTGCCCCAGGACTTTGCCTTCTCCCTCTCTCCTCTTCTCCCCTCAGTCCTCTCCTCCTCCTCCCCTGATTCTGCCATCTCCACCTTCAACTCCTCTCTCAACTCCCTTGCTCCCCTCTCCTCCCGCCTGGCTTACTCCCGTAACCCTCACCCTTGGCTCACCCCCACAATTTGTCATCTCCACTCCTGCACCCAGGCTGCAGAACACCTCTGACGCAAATCCCACTACTACGCTGACTTCCTCCACTTCAAATTCTGCCTCTCATCACTCACCTCTGCTATCTCCCTCACTAGACAGCAGTACTATACCTCCCACATTGAGTCCCGCTCCTGGGACACTCGCCACCTCTTTTCCACCTTTGACTCCCTTCTCAACCCCACCTGTCCTCCTCCTCCCTTGTCTCTCTCCGCTCAGGATCTTGCTCTCTTTTTCACCTCTAAGATTGACAAGATCCGCCTGGAAATTGCTTCCAAGTCCTCTCCCCCTACTACTCCCCCCACTCTCTCCTCCCCCAACCTCTCTCCTGTCCTCCTTCCCTCCCGCCTCTCTTGAGGAAATCTCCTCCCTACTCTCCTCCTTCAACCCCTCCACTAGGGATGGGCGAACAGAACGTCGTTCGGATGTTCGGTTCGAAACCCAAGTTCGGGTTCGATGGTTCGGTTCAGCTGAGTTCAGTTTGGCCGAACTTTGCCGAACATTAAAAATAGCGCTATCGATACAGATACCGAATTTTTGGCCATGAAAAGACGTTTTTCCCGCCCCTGAACTCATCCGAACTCATCTGAACACGACCGAACTGTTCGGTTGTTTGAGAGTTCGGTTCAGACGTTTGGTTCAGACGTCCAAACAGACTGAGTTCAGTCCAAACTCCAAACATCCGAACCGCGTTCACCCATCCCTACCCTCCACTTGCCCCCTGAATCTCATTCCTTCCCACCTCCTGACCTCCATTGCCTATACCATCACCCCTCCCCTCCTGCACATCATCAACCTCTCCCTCTCTACTGGCTCATTCCCTTCTGTCTTTAAACATGCCACTGTCTCCCCCATCCTCAAAAAGTCGACTCTGGATCCCTCTGAACCCTCTAATTACCGTCCTGTCTCGCTCCTCCCTTTTGCCTCCAACCTACTTGAATGGGTTGTCTACTCATGTTGCCTTGATCTACTCTCCACCAACTCCTTCCTTGACCTCCTCCAGTCTGGCTTCTGCCCCTTCACTCCACTGAAACCGCTCTTGTAAGATCACCAACAATCTTCTTGTGGCTAAATTCAACCACCTTTACTCTATTCTTTTCCTCCTTCATCTCTCTGCTGCCTTCGACACTGTTGACCACTCCCTCCTTCTTGAATCGCTCTAGTCCCTTGGATTCTGGGACTCTGTCCTCACCTGGTTCTTCTCATACCTCTCTGACCACTCCTTCAATGTATCTCTTCCTAACTCCTCCCCCTCCTCCTCCCTACCCCTCTCGGTTGGGGTTCCCCAAGGTTCTGTCCTTGGCTCTCTCCTCTTCTCTATCTACACCCAATCCCTAGGCAAACTCATTGCCTCCCATGGTTTCCAATACTACCTATACGCTAGTGACAACACTCAACTCTACCTCTCTGTTCCTTCCCTCTCCCGGTCTGTTCAAGCTCACCTCACCAACTCTCTCTCCGATATCTCCACCTGAATGTTTCAACACCAACGGAAACTGAACATGGCAAAAACTGAACTCCTGATCTTCCCTCCCAATCCTTCCTCTCCCTCTTCCCTGTCAATTACCATTGACGGGGTCTCCATCCTCCCTGTCCCCCAAGCCCACAGCTTGGGCTTCATCTTGGACTCGCACCTTACCTTCAAACCCTATATTGACTCTGTTGCCAAATCCTGCTGCTTCTCCCTCCACATTGCCAAGATCCGCCCTTTTCTGCCTGTCTCCTCTGCCAAAACTCTCATCCATGCCCTAGTCATCTCACGCCTCGACTATTGTAACCTCCTCCTTGCTGGCCTTCCCCGCTCTCACCTGTCTCCCCTCCCCCTGTCTTTAGATTGTAAGCTCTCAGGCAGGGACCGGGTCTATTTTATTATATTATAATTATTATAATAATAATAATTATTATTATTATTATTAAACAAACATTTATGTAGCACCAGCAGTGTACCTGGCACTTTACAAAGTGGCACTTTCTTTGTAAAGTGCCAGGTACATTGCTTGCACTATATAAATGCTCATAATAATAATAATAATAGTAATAATAATAATAATAATAATAATAATACACTGGTGCTCTGGGCTCTGCACCGCCTGCTGATAATCTTCTGGGTTCGATTCAAGGTGTTGGTTTTGACTTATAAAGCCCTATATGATCTTTGTCTGACTTGCCTGAGGGATCACCTCACTCCCTGTGTCCTAGAATGACCTCTGTGGTATTCTGGGAGCGCCCTTCTTGAAGTCCCCCATGGAGAGGGTGTTCTCGGTGGCTATACCCAGGCTGTGGAACTCCTTCCGGGCCAAGGCCCAGTTGGCCCCAGATCTCCCTTCCTTCCACTGTATGTGTAAGACCTGACTGTTCCACCTGGCTTTTGGCGAGGGAGATGGGGTGTAGGGTTGGGGGTGGGGGGGAGTTGGAGTTTGCAGGGGTTGGTTCTGTTTTGCTTCTCTTTTACTGTGTTGTGGATTTTATGTGTTTTTAAGTGTTTTTTTATGATGTGAGCCACCCCAGGCTGCCTGGAGCAGGAGGGGCAGGATAGAAAACTTAAAATAAATAAATAAAATAAATTTGGAACTAGCATAGCAACCTTGCTTTTCTCTACATACCTGTTAAGACACTCATGATGGCTACTTTTTGTTTCAGTTTGTGCCTGCTCGATGTACAGAAAGAGATACCAGAGTTACTATGTTCTTGAACCACAGCATCAGTCTGTTCTCTTGCTAACTGGCTGTCAGAAGAAGGTGAACCTTTGCAATGAGAGATGGCAAGTTACAAATTAGTTAATGCTGAAAGTGGAGGTCTATTTGACAAGCATCTGTCTGTGATGTAGGATTAGGTTTTCTTGTCTTGGAGCAGGGGTTGGATTAGATGACTCTGAAGGTCCCTTCCAGCCCTACAATTCTACATACGAATCTCTCCTAACTCCTCACACATACCTGCTCAACTCTTAATAAGACCCAGTGCATTAATTTATTTTACCTTTATAGCAATTTCTGTGTAAATGTCATTGGACTCTTTCAGAATGCCCATCAGTGTCCATTGTCTTCAGTTCCCCTTTGGATCTTACTGATACAGAAGCAATGCTCATGCTCATCTTTGCGTTTATTTATGCATGAGTGGGTTGTAAACTGAGGGCTTGATCAGGCATTCAGTGTCTGAGAAGAATAAGCATTTATATGCCAGTAGAGCTAGTTCATCAGACCCCCATACTTATCAAGCAACCAATAGCAGCAGACTGTGTGTTGCCAGTAAATCCACAGCTTGCTCCAGAGAGGCCACAGTTAGTGATCCCTCAAGACATGATTGAACAAGTATCTGCTGAACAAAGACAAATAAACAGGGAGGATTTTAAAATGTGGTTTAATGTCCAGAAAACCAATAAACTCCTTGGCTAATAGGTTTCACTCTAAGATGGAAATTTAGCTAGGAAATGACACACATTCAAAGGAGGGTGTGTGTGTGTTTGTGTCTTGTTTCATGCAGGTTTTTGATAACCTTAATAATCACAAGGCAAGTTCATGTCACACAATCACTGCTGGAAGAAAGCATCAGTGTTACTGCATCTGTTGTTTTGGAAACTGTGCTACGGAAGAGCTACTGACTTTCCTCTAGCACCTCTCAGTCAGTTACAATTTTAAAAATAATTTGTTAGACACATGCGATCTTCAGGGATCTTCAGATGGAAATAATCCCAAAGCATTAAAGGCGGAAAGAAAAACAGATTGCAAGTATAAGTTTATATATTTTGGGAGAATTATACTGCTGGTTTCAACAGTATCATGGCATTTGTTCTACTTCCTTGCCATCTGCTCCAGCAGGTGGAAACCATAAATCGAGTGCTAAAACAATGGATTTCACTGCTCAACAATAACAGTTCAAATATTTTCCAAAATACTTACAAGGACTTTCCTTTTTATGTTGCCCTTCAAACTCAAGCTCCCCTGATCTCTTCTGAAGTCCACACTGCTCCAGAATGTTTGCAGGCAGCTGCTCAATAAAGTTCACATAGTTTGATCATTTAGAATTCAGTCTCCTGCTGTGGCCTTCCTGCACCATATCAGTCACATAAAGGAGTGAATAACTGGATCTTTTATGTGCCTTAAGAAAGAACCATCCTGGATAGTTCTCTCAAGAGATCGCAGTCTCTCCCCACTAGGTCTTTGGAGAGAATTTTGAGGTCCCAGTACATCCTGGTAGCTGGGGACACCCTTCTTCCCAGCTTCCATCATTAGCTTTCAAACCAATTATTGGAAACTATGCTGGTGGCACTTTATTTAACGTGTTACTTAAAATTATTATTTTGCTCATTATAGGTTAATGTATATCGAGGAAGAAATTTATTGTTATTTTGAGGGAGGGCCTGAGTTTGGAGACTCAGTACAATTGTACTCTTCACCTCCTCATCATGTCTACTCTTTACAACAAAAGATGCCATACTGAACTCTTATGGTATGAGATTTAATTGTTCTAGAGAATACACTGTAGTTTACTAGTATGTTGTGACACATTAGAACATAAGTGCCATACTGGTAAAGCATTCACACCTGATGGTGGCGCAAAGATGCAGCGGAGTAAGGAGGCAGAGACTGGAATTACCAGTGGTGTGAACGGGGTTTTGCCGTGACGTCACTCGCAAATGACAGGGCTCAAAATCCAGCCCTGTCATTCTCAAGTGAAGTCGTGGCAAAACCCCATTTTCACTGGCAGTAATTTAGGCCTCTGCCTCCTTCCCCTGCTGCATCTTTGCCTTGCAGGAGCACTGCTGCCCTGCCGTCATGCGTGAATGGGTATGGGTCAGATCAACGGTCCATCGAGCCCCGCATCCTATCTCCAACAGTGGATGCTCTTGGTCACTTTGAGAGTAGCCACTGTCAAAGACAGGATGCTGTTTTCATGGATTATTGTCATGGATTCTTATTTTATAGGCCCTTTTTACATGGGCAGCACCCACACATGAACACCCAGAAATGCATGGGTGCTGCCTGTGTAAATCCTGCGGCGGGGGGTTGGTGTATGTGTGTACGCGTACCCCCCCCACACATGCACACCCACCTCCACCCATCCCCCACGCACAGAACAATCAGCGAAAACAGTGGTTGCTCTATGCGTTTTAATGTGTGGAGGTGGGTGTATATGGGTGTGCACCTGTCTACACCCTCCCCCCCACACCACACACGGACCACGGTGCACACCAACCCCCCATCACTATGGCCCATGTAAAAAGGACCATAGAATTGTGAAATATTTTAACATACTGAATTGCTATGTTGCAGTGTCTTTGACCGTGTGTGCTTGTTCACTTGCCGGTTTACCAATCATAACTGAGAGACCAAAGTCAAAATTGGTCTCTGACTTGAAGAGTGGTCTGGCTATTTAAAAGGAAGATGCTCACACCTTTGAAAGGTTACTACTCAACAGTCTGTAGTCCCACTGTGTCCATCGATTTCCTCTTAGTCTCAAGGCCCACTTAACGTAGGGGCTTACCCACTGCAGGATTCATAGTCCCATAGTCATGTGAGCTCAATGTGGAAAGCACACCTATCCAGAGTGTGTGCAGCATCCTTCACAGAAGAGCTGCACGTTATTATGTCCTGAATTATTGTCATGGATTACTCTAAAAAATATAGATAGTTAGTCTTGGTACACTGAACCATCTACACCTGAACCCATTAAGCTGGCTCTAGAGGCAGCATGGAAGCCCAAAGCCACAGAGGGTGAAAACAGACAAAGCCACAGAGCGTGAAAACAGACACGCATGTAACTCCTCTTTAACTCTGCTTTAACATTTCTTAGGTATGTTGCAGGGCTGTATGGGTGCCCTATGTAGCCCTGCAACATGCATAAGAAATGTTAAAGCGGTGTTAAAATGAAGATATGGTGCATGTCTGTTTTTACCCATAGTTGTTTTAGCCTGATGATGATGCAGGAGTTCTTGTTAGTGGCAGAGCCTCTGTTCTATTCTGTCCACCAGAGCATGTGCGGATAATGAGGATAATATTCTCCACTGAATTGTGAGTATGTGGTGCAGTCTAGATAGGCTTCCTGCTACGCTGTCAGTGACAAGGTCCATATCTGTGAACAGTGTCAAGTGAGATATTTGCTGTATCTTGACAATCCATACCCAGCTGCATTCTGACGTTGGATACTAAATCAACATGAGAGCATAAGAACAGCCATGCTGAGTCAGACCAATGGTCCATCTCACCCAGTATCCCATTTCCACCAGTGTCCTGCACTGGATGCATCAGAAAAATAATTAATACTTAACACTTAACCCTTAATCATTAATAATAACAAAACACAGCATATATTGAATAATCCATTCCTGTCACTCACATCCAATAGTTTCAGGTTTCATCCTTCAGCCTTGATGGATCTGTTCCTCATTTACCTTATCTAATCCATTTTGAACCCTCTTATACTATTGACCTTCTCAACATCCCATGGCAATGTGTTCCATAGGCTTATTGTGCATTGTGGGGAAAAGTGGGGAAATGTTGGCAAATCCTGGAATCGGTATAAAGAACTTTTTAAAAGAACTTACCCTCTAAAATAGAGATTCCCAAATCAAGTGGGGTCATGACATCTGTAGGCAGGGTCACAGCCCAACTAATATTAGATATTCTTTGCATGCCTATCTGTGTGGTCGCAGTATAAAGTTTAAGCCTCAAAATGAGTCCATATAGATATAGGCAAAACCTTGGAAACTACTGGTCTAAAAGGAAATGACTGAAGTAGTTAGTTTTGTTTCTGAGGATCACTGACTTCACTTCTCACTCCCCTAAACCTATGAATATCTGAGTAGAAACGTACTGATAGAAGCACTGATACAGTGTGGCTGGAATGGACTGACTACTAGAAATCATTTTTATGACTTCCAGTGTAACTGCTGAGTTCCCATGCTTTGGCCTCAATCCACAAATCCGGTCTTCTCCGGAGTAGGTGCTTTATGGATTGCAGCCTTTGTTTCCACTCAGAGACTCCCTTCTTTGCTCCATAGATCCCCTGGAAACATACATGTCTTCTCCATAGCGTCTTCCCTACCACAGATAACAAAGGGATTGTATATGCCACTTCTTTGTACTTGTCTAATGTGCTTTTTAAAGCCTGATTAACAGAATCTCCTTAAATGCAGCTGAGCTCATTCAGGGGAGGCCCTGAGTTCTTGGGCCTTGATGTCAGTGTGCAAGCACTGTGGATGCCTCGCTGGCCCATGATTCATTTTTATGCTGCTTGCTCTCACAGCGTACTCAGACCTGCCACTGAGCCCAAGGAATGCTCTCTTCTGTTATCAGGCCTTTCCAAGAATGTAGATGCAGCAATTACTCTACTCTTTAAGCCTCTTGTGGTTTCCATGCATGGCATTCTTTCATTGCAGTCAGCGTGAATTAACCCAGAGATGTGGTGCTCATAATTAACCATGCACAGTTTGTTACATTAGCAGAAGTTGCTGAAAGTGCTTTATTGTTTGTGGTTTGCGACTGTGGTTTTTTTTTTAGTTAGTTAATAACAGAATTTTACACTCCTATATAGGGACCCTCTGTAAGGATAGTGCCTGTGCTAACTGCTGTTCCCAAGGAGGATCATGCTGGTTGCATTTCTCAGGCAAAAGGATGTGCCAGAGCACTAAGCAGCTCTATTAGTTAAGTGACTCCATTCACTTGCATTGGATTTTTTAGGCGGTTTACTTCCGGGGTTGGTGGGTTTTTGTTGTCAGGGTTATGTCTATTTAGGGAGCGTGTAAGTTTCTCTGATTGAGTTAATAAATTGAAGGGGCAGGTGCTCTAAGGTCTGGCAGTGGGGAAGGGAGGTTTGTTGGAAGGGGGATATCCTCGTTTTAAAACCCCATTTTGCACTATGGGAGTGTGAGTTATGCTGAGTGAATGTTCAAAGCCATGAAGGCTTGATGTGCAGCATTTCAGGCAGTGGGTCAGGGAGCTAAACCCTAGCTTCCCTTGGCAGTGGTTTCGGTGGAAGGGTGGGGGGGAGGAAGTCATGCCGCCCAACCCAACTGCCTGTCCACCCACCTGCCGGGGGGAGGGACTTACTCTTGGCAGCAGCCTGGGCAGAGGGTGGGGGGAGGATGCCAGCCCCAGGGCACCAGCACTAGGCTAACTCCAGTCTCTGGTCTCTGCTTCCTCATGCTGCTGTTGCTGCCGCATTTTGAAAAGGCTAGGTCCCCTGCGCACATGTGCACGCTTACAGCAGCCATGTTTCTAGTCTGGGATGCAGGGGCAGCATATCTCAGTATCTCAGACAGGAAACATGGTCGCTGCACGCGTGCATGCATGGACACAGGCAGCAGTGACAGCATCATGGGAAAGCGGAGAGTGGCAGCTGGAGCCGGCCGCTGCTTTGTGGGCCGCCACTCTGATCCACTCCGCACTGCCACCGCTAGCACTAGGATACCTCCTCTGCTGCCACTAGGGTGTTTAAAGGTAAAGGGCCTGTCGAGGTGTATGCATGCGCCTTGGAGCCAGTGCCATTGGGAACATGATGTTGGCCCCAGTGTGCATGTGCGTGCCACCGCAGGCACTTTAAAGAGCCCAGCAGTGTCAGAGGAGGCGTCCTGGTGCTGTCAGCAGTGGCAGTTCTGGAGTGGAGTGGAGTGGAGCTCAGTTCATCTTGCCAGTAGGGACTCTTGCATAGGTGGCAACCCTACCCACAGCCCTCTCTCCACTTCCCAGCATCCCCTGCTCTCAGCTCCACCACTCACACCCCTTCCCTTATACCCAGGCTCCCTCCCCCTCAGCACCCTGTGTTTCCATCCACCCCTTTAAATCCTCCTGCTCTCAGCATCCCATTCCTACACCTAACCCTCCCCTTAGCACCCCCTGTTCCCTTATTCCAACACTCCTCCTCATAGCACCCCAGCACCCTCCCTCAGTATCACCTGCTTCCCCATCCCCTCAGCACCCTGCCTTCTACACTACTCCCCTTCAGCAACCCCTACCTTCCCACCCTTCCCCCATCAGTTCCCCACATTCTCCAGTACTCCCTACCCCCCAACCAGACCTCTCTCCTTAGTACTCTCTACTCCCCACACCCACCCCTCTAAACCACTTGCTTACCCACCCTTTCCCCATCAATCCCTCCAACCTCCCAGTACCCCCTGCTGCTCACACCTCCAAGCTTCCCCAACCAGACCCCTCCCCACAGCACCTCATGCTCCCCACACCTCCCAGGGCTCCCTGCTCCCCAAACCAGACCCCTCCCCCAGCACCCCATACTCCCCACACCTTCCAGTGCTCTCTGCTCCCCCAACAGATTTGGATCTGGCCTGGATCTTTCAGTTCTTATCCCCAAGCACTGAAAGACTGAGTTCAGGGTAAGTGAACAGAGATAAGGGCATGCACAGAAGGAGAGAGGATATATCCATGGCACAAATTCGTGATCTGTGCCCTCCTCTTTCTGAGTGCACCCCTGTCTCTGCAACCCTTTTATTCCATGAAATCTGAGATTTACTCTCCTAGAGCGGTTTTCTAGGTCTTCACATTTGGCCTGCAGAGTGGCATTCTCCTCTTTTAAATTGCTAATGGCCAGGGCCCCGAGGGAAACGCGGGTCTGCGATTCGCAGATTTCCCGCGGAATTCCCCTCCCCCCGCGGAATCTCCTGCCCCACTTACCCCAGCGCAGACTTTCTAGCCTGCGCTGGGGGGACGCGGGGCAGGAGATTCCATGAGGGGAGGGGAATGAAAAAACCCTCGGGGCTTCCCCTCCCCAGCCTCCCCAGTTGCCAGGGCTTGCCTCCCCCCTTTAGATAATTAATTAACTTACCAGAGATGGCAGCAGCAGCTGCTCCGTCCAGCGCGCTCATACTTCCTGGCCCCTCCCGACGGGGCCTCTCAGGGCGACGTAGGTGGATGACATCATCCGTCGGGAGGGGCCAGGAAGTACGAGCGCGCTGGACGGAGCAGCTGCTGCTGCCGTCTCTTGTAAGGCAATTCCTTTTGTTAAAGGGGGGGGG
>QEPC01011110.1:89280-159486 GCA_003113815.1 Sphenodon punctatus | reverse complement strand
GCTTCTGCTGTGGAGAGTGATTGATCTTCTAGCAGGGAAATCCTTTCCTCTGTCACCTCAATTCTCTTGTTCAGACCCTCCAGTTTTCTATTCCCTTCTTCTACCATTCTTTTTATCTCTTTCATTTCCCCCTTTAACTCCCTTTTCATTTGGATCAACAGGGTTTTTACCGACCTTTCTGCTGCTTCTCCTTCATCTGAATCTGAAGAGGCCTGCCCTTCCTCCACTTCAGAGATCTCAGGAGCCATTTCCTTGCCTGTCAGTTGTAGCCTGCAGGCTTCTCTAGGCCCCACCGCATTTGCCTTCTGACAAAAGCATTCCAGGGCATTTGTTTGCAAAAGTTTTTGTTTGTTTTTGTTCTTGCCCGTCATTCTGATGTGGGAGAGGGGTGTCCTTTATGTGAAAGGTTCTTATTTTTGCTTGTTTTTGCAGCGGGGATGTGTGGAGCTCAGGTTAGTCCCAACTACCCTTTGCTGCACATGTGCAGATCCCCTCTGCATCCCTTTGAGGGCAGGTTGTGTCTTCATGAGCACCCCTGAGATTGCAGCCTTTTTGATCACTTATTTCTCAATGCATTGTGGTGCTTAAGGGGAGCTGCTTCAGTGTGTGCTGTCAGTGTGTGCTGTCCTGACATAGGTAACATGGCTCCCCCTTCACTGCACACATGTGTGGCACCATGGGAAGTTTGAACAGTGCTGCAGTGGCGGCAGAGAAATCCAGGTGCTGCCAGGGGTGGATCCCTGGCGGCAACAGAAACGGGAGCAGCGGAGGCGGCGGTGGGAGCACGAGTGGTGCCAGCAGCTTGCTCCTGGTTAGCAGCAGCTTCATATGTTCCTGAGTAAGGGGGCAGGGGTGGGCTAAGAGAGAGAGTGTGTGCGTGTGTAGGGCGGAAAGGGAGGAAGAGTTTGTGTGTTGAGGGAGGGAGGGTGGGAGGGAGAGCATGGGTTGATAGAAACATAGGATTGAGGGGGTTGGATTTATTGGTATTGTTTCTGCTGTGGTAAAGAAGTTATGGACATGTTTTCAATGAGAAAATTGGCTAGTATTACAGAGATTTAATAATAATAGTAACAAGCTCTTGCTGGCCATCTGTTGACCATGCAGAAGGAGATAACCAGTCAAGCATATTCCTTTAGCTTGATCTATGATGTCTCAGCCTATGAAGATGAACTATGAGTTGAATTTATTTGTTAAAGAAAAAGCAGGTTTTGCTCCACACTGAACTCGGTGAGATTTTTTTTGGTGTTATTTACAGAGCCTGACCCTGTGGTGGGAGAGATGGTAAGACTAAGTTCTCCAAGAACAAACCACACCCTGCAGTACTTGGACTTTGGAAAGGATTTCAGATGCTTTCTTTGGGCACTGCTACCTGCTGAGAGTAGAAGCATAGGGTTCTTAGCTCTGTTCAGACTGCCACTGGTCCCAATCTTCCATCTTCTAACAGTCCTTTTAAGTGCTTGTAAAACAGGCTCTCAGTGGTGCCCACAGAACATATGCAGTGCAGATACTAAAAATGCCAGCTTTCCCGAAAGCAGTCATGACATGAGGCAGCAGGGTTAAAATGCTCACTTTACTGTCTTGAAAATGAGAATTATTTGTCGCAAACATAGCCATATTTTAACCTGGACTTTCCAAGTAGTCCTGGATTTACAACAGACCCGCATAAAAAAATAGATGTGCAGAGAATCTTGAAGTTTGGATGTGTTTCTGGACCAATAGGTACAAAATTATCTTGGGTAAACATGCTCAGTGCATGGCATGAATTACGTAGCTGCAATTTTCCAAGATGGCTGACATGTGAATGTGGATGTACAATAACTCATGAATGAGGGCATGTAGAAAGCTTGTTTTGGTGGGAAAATATAGGCTTTTTTAGTCAAGATGGGCAGAAGAACTTTTACTATCCATGATTACCACCAGTACGGTGAGTGGATAGAATGCTGGACTAGTAGCAGGAAGCCCCAGGTTTAAATACCTGCTCAGCTATGAAGTTCACCGGGTGACCTTGTGCATTATTTGCAGATAATGTCCACACTCTGACCAGATACTTTTCAGCATTTTCAATGTATTTTTCTGATAGGGCATCTGTCAGGAAGTTTTCTGGCTGTGGAATCAGTGCTACGTGTGGATCCCTGGATCTCTACAGGGAAGGGCTTTTGTCCCTGTGGAGGCGCTGTAGGAGTCTGAGGAGACTGAGGTGATTCTTATGCCATAGAAGCCTGAGGCACTTTAGAATCACTAATGAAATGGATGAAGAAGCTGAAAGCAGACATCACATAGGCAAGGGAATTCCGTTGAAGGTCTACAGATGTTTTCATTAAGAAAGACCAGTGCATTATATGTCAGCATGCAAAGGCATTTGTCAAAATAACAAGTACTGATGGTGGCAGTACATTAAAAAACTCAACACAAACAGTCTACGACACCAGTAATGATGGCAAAGATGTTGTGTAAAGCACAGAAAGCAATTGAAATTGCATGGGAAAAGGGAGAGAGTCTTCAGGACATTTTGTCTTATGATCTATTGACATCAAACTTTTTGTTCATAGAAGATGCTACAACAAAACCAGTGAAACACTCTCTTATTGCAGAATTGGAGAAACATCTCAACACTGCCGACAGCTTGTACAGCTTATTTGAACTAGTGTCTCAACTGAAAACTGCAGTCATCGTTGATTTCATGTCACAAATTAGTATGATGCCTATGAGCTCTCAAAAGATATTTAAGCAGTAATCATGATGGTCAGAATCTCACAGTCAGTGTGTCACCCACAAGAGATGCACGTTGTCTTTGACAGCTACTTAGAACTTTCAGTCAAGGAATCAGAGAGGCTTCGTAGAGCATCCAACACTTGCACTGTTGAGTTAAAATGTATCAATGCAGATACACCAATCCCTATCCAAATAGACAAGATCTGGACATCTTCAACCAATAAAGTGAACTTACAACAACTAGCCCATAAGCAATTAAGTGCTGAATCACTTTGCATTGACTTTCCAATCATTGCGAATGGCATGGTAATCAATGATAAGGTTGTCGCTGCAGAGATGTACAGAAATTGTGATAAGCACGAAGTTCAGGAACTCTGTAGCAGTATTGAGGGGGCTGATCAACGCATTATTCCACACCTCAGTTGGGTGGTTCAGCAAGGTTGTGTCCCTTTGTGTTGTACTTTCTAATGATAGAGATGTAGTAGCACTGCTGTTGAGGTACATGGCAATGTTTAGCATCAAAGAACTAACTGAGCTATGGATTCGGTTTGGAACTGGGATAAAAAGATTCCTTTGCATGACCTTCTGATCAAGCTTGGACCAGAGCTGTGCAGTGTTTTGGTAAAATTTCACATTTTAACTGGAAATGATCCTTTGAGCAAGATTGGAACCAAACACGCAGTACTGATTGCACAGCCACAAACTTCCTGGGACAATTTTGGAGAGACAGATGCCCTGTCAGAAAAAGACATTGAAAATGCTGAAAAGTATCTGGTCAGAGTGTGGACGTTATCTGCAAGAGCGAACACTTTTGACAAGCTGAGGGCTGCCATGTACAGAAAGTTGAATACCTCTTGCTGATCTGCCACCAACTTCAAAGGACACATCCAAAGAGCATTCTTTGCTAACAGAGAGTCAATCACCCTCTTGGATCATGAGTACACAATGCTGAATCCACTGGACTACAGCTGGGAGGAAGTGGATGGTGTTTTGCAACCATCTAAGTGCCTTATGCCTTTACCTGAAAAATTGACAACCATGTGTGGGTGCAAAACATGCAGCGCACGAATGTACAAATGCAAGAGGTTCACGATGGTTTGCTGTTCTTTATGCAAGTGTGAAAAGCTGTGTCACAATGCATTGTAAACAACAAGTCAAAGTTTAAAAATTACTTGCATTTATCAGTCAGAAAAGTATGCTGTTTGATTGTTGTTTCTGATTTCAATTGTTATTAAATAAATATTTATGCATTACATTTTATCCCACCCTTTCTCAAAGAAGCTCACAGTAGCTTACATGTCTCCCACCCATTATATTCCTCAGAACAACCCTGTTGAGGTAGTTTAAGTTAAGACATGGTGACTGGCCCTAGGCCACATGGTGAGCTTCATAGCTGAGCAGGGATTTGAACTCGGGGCTTCCTGCTCCTAGTCCAGCATTTTATCCAGTAAACCATACTGGTGGTAATTGTGGATAGTAAAAGTTCTTCTTCCCATCTTGACTAAAAATCCTATATTTTGCCATCAAAATGAGCTTTCTACATGCAATCGCTCATGGGTTATTGCATATCCCCATTCACATGTCAGCCATCTTGGAAAATTGCAGCTACATAATTCATGCCACACACTGAGCATGTCTACCCAAGATAATTTTGTAACTACTTGGTCCAGAAACACATCTAAACTTCAAGATTCTCTGCACATCTATTTTGTTATGGGGGTCTGTTGTAGATCCAGGACTAAAGTGGATTGGGCTATTGCAAAAAGCTAGCACAATAGCCCAATCAACTCCAGTTCTGGAATATCCCAGGGTGTTTCTTTTTAAAGGCCATTGATTGTATGGTTTCTGGATAACAAGTGCCTAATCTGAAGAACATTAACTAGAACAGAATATTTAAACAATGAAGTGAATGAAATATGGAAATTAATCCTGTTTCTTTAACATTTTGCCTTTGACTAAATTTCCCTTAGCAGCCAAAATGTATTTATTTATTAAAAAAATTAATATCCCGCCCCCTCCTACCAAGGCAGCTTGGGGTGGTGTACTACACAAAACAACAATATAAAATTTTTAAAATATATAATATAAACACATAAAATTCAACAAAAGCAACAGCTTGTTATAATCCCCCAACCTAACACCACCGCTTCCCCTACCCATCTCCCTCACCAAACGCCTGAAGGAACAACCAGGTTTTACATTGACGCCTGAAGGAGGGAAGGTTCTGGGCCAAACGAACCTCTGCCAAGAGTTTCACATCTGAGGCGTGGTGACCAAGAACGCTCTCTCCAATGTGGCCCCCTGCCAAACACAGGGAATCTCTAAAAGGGTGCCCCCCAGCCAACTGCAGAGGCCGTTTCAGAACCCAGGGAGTGAGGGAGTCCTGCAGGTAGCGGAAGTTATTGCTTTTCCCCCCAATAAAGAAGCCAAATAGTTTGCTTTTGTTCTTCCCCTGTCATGTTTATAGCTCTCATTTAGACACCTACATAAGCTCGAGATTTACATAAAACCCTAGCAAGATTGCCAGAACACTTTTGGAGCGTTGTTTCCTCTCCTCTGAAAAATTGAGCTAATGATATTTCCCTATCAAACACTGATGCTATGAGAATAAATCCATTCATGTGGGCAGCACTGATAATATACTAGAACGAGACCAATGCAATTGTATTTTGCATTTCATTTATTTGTTGGTATGTGTGTTGGTATTGCAATATGCAACAAAAAACCAATTTTCTCTGCTGCAGCTGAAGACCTGCTGGTACATATTTCAGAGTACTCATCTTTTCTAGAGCAATGCAAAGCTCCAGGCTGCCTGAAAGCCAATCGAATTTTAATAGAACTGTTTCCTGACTTGAGCATGGTCCATTTTCTGTACCAGCAATATAGGAGTTAAGATTAATGAACTCATGCAAACTGGTGTTTCATAGAATCTGTCTTTGCTAGGCATTAGATTTTCATGACAGAAATCAGTCATGCATAAATGCAGAGCTCAGAGCTTATTTATATTAAGACTTGTTCTCCTAAGTCTGGAACACAAGGAAGCAGCAAATGAGGTTTTATAGGCACAAGGAACAGACTTCATTTTAAAGGGAAAACAGTTTTGTGAATTATCAAACAATAACCCAGAACCCAATGAATAAGTGCTAGTACAATTTCTAGTATAGATGCCAACAATGGCCCAGGGGCCATTTGAAATTTAATATAAGCCCCTAAGGCTACATAACTGTGGGGTGGGGGCACCTAACGGGCGTGTTCAGAAAAGGAAGGATTCTGATCATGGACTAGTGTGCATGGCCTCACCCTAGTCTGCATAGCCTCCTCTCTGCTTCCTGTCCCTGCGCTCAGTCTTTCAGCTCATGCGATAGGAACTGTATCCAGAGGCCAGTTATAAATTAGCCATGAGCCACATTTAGCCTCCAGGCCCAAAGGTCTTCACCCCAGATTAAAAATAAAGCTAACTGAAAATTGTCCTTTTTGCTGCTAGTCCTACCAAAAAGGTCAAGATCACAGTGTACATAGATTCAAGCATGTTGGCAGTATTCTGTTCCATTACTGCATTTGGAATTGATGAAAAGAAATGGTTTCAAAGGCTGCCAAACACTGGACAAAAACCATTGATATTACCTTACAAAAACCATTGATATTACCTTACATAAAACCCTCCCGGTTTACAAACAGTAGTTAAGGTGGGATTTCCCTACAGAAACAAACCCTAAAACCCAAGCAAATTACTTTCCCCAGTTCCCACTGGAGCCATCAAGTTTCACATACAGTTAGTCTAACTCACACCATCCTTCCTCCCCCCACCGTCATTTTGAAAGTGCTCAACACACATGCACATGTAGCGGCACCAATGTGCACCCCGACTGCAGTGCGGGGGCTTTGTAAGCTTAACAGGAGCTGGAGGGGCTGACAGGCGACAGTGGCAGCTTAAGACACCCACCTTAACTTCTGTGGCAGATCATAAATGAGAAACAGAAAGTGAGCAACGAAAAAGCAGCAGGTTCAACGGTCAAAGATCTATGTACACTGTGATCTTCATGCCATCATAAGAACTACAGCCCAACACATCTTAGTCTGGAACACATTCTCTGGAAAGCCATCACAACCAGCAACTATGGGTGATTTCAGACGTTACGCGATCACAGTCAACCATGCTCGATTCCGCGTGGTGGCTGTGATCGCGTAACATCTGTTGGGGGAAACAGATGTTTCCCCCCAGATGTTACCATGGCAAAGGATTGCATTCAACACGTGAGCGGCCGAAGCGGCGGGACCAGAGGCCGCTGCGTGTCGAATGCAGTCCCATGCTGGGGTGAACCCCGGCATCTCGTCTGGTCGGGCGCCACGGCCCGGGATCACCGGCAGGACCCCGGGCCATGGCGAATTTGGCCCTATGGGTATTTTCAGACGTTACGAGATCACGCTCAACCACAGTGAACCACGCTCAATCCTGCATGGGGGCGAAAGCACCCTGAACGTCTGTTTGGTGACAGCCAGATGTTCACCACAGTCAATACCCACATGGGGTCAAAATCAACCATGCTTTCGGAGCTCCCCCCCGGACCATCTCCAAAAGCAAGGTCAAAGAGATTCCCAGTGGGAAACAACAAAAAGTAACGTCTGGACGGCAACCACCGGTCAGAATCAAAGAAAATGATTCCCAGTCGGGGACAAAGCACACAGCGTCACTGTCAGGCAACCAGCAACAACACAGGCACTGGAGGGAGATTTAAAGGGCAAACCGCAGCAGGGAAACATGGCAGAATCGAGTGAGGAGGGAGGTGGAGGAGAGCAGTGGGAGAGAGAGCAAGGGAGGAGGAGGAGGAGGCGGCAGTGGTGGTGATGGAGGAAGCGCAGGCAGACGAGGGGGAGGCAGTGGTCATGTTGCGGATGGAGGAGGTGGAGGGACAACAGCAGCAGTAGCCGGGACAGGCTGCCCCAGGGACAAGAGCCGGACTGGGGGAGGAGGCACCCCGGAAACGGGTAGGAGGAGGCAGTGGCGGTGGTGGAGGAAGCACAGGNCGTTACGAGATCACGCTCAACCACAGTGAACCACGCTCAATCCTGCATGGGGGCGAAAGCACCCTGAACGTCTGTTTGGTGACAGCCAGATGTTCACCACAGTCAATACCCACATGGGGTCAAAATCAACCATGCTTTCGGAGCTCCCCCCCGGACCATCTCCAAAAGCAAGGTCAAAGAGATTCCCAGTGGGAAACAACAAAAAGTAACGTCTGGACGGCAACCACCGGTCAGAATCAAAGAAAATGATTCCCAGTCGGGGACAAAGCACACAGCGTCACTGTCAGGCAACCAGCAACAACACAGGCACTGGAGGGAGATTTAAAGGGCAAACCGCAGCAGGGAAACATGGCAGAATCGAGTGAGGAGGGAGGTGGAGGAGAGCAGTGGGAGAGAGAGCAAGGGAGGAGGAGGAGGAGGCGGCAGTGGTGGTGATGGAGGAAGCGCAGGCAGACGAGGGGGAGGCAGTGGTCATGTTGCGGATGGAGGAGGTGGAGGGACAACAGCAGCAGTAGCCGGGACAGGCTGCCCCAGGGACAAGAGCCGGACTGGGGGAGGAGGCACCCCGGAAACGGGTAAGGGGAAACAAGGGGAGGGGAACAGGCAGCACAGGGGAACCAAGGGGGGTGGGGGCCCTGCCAGTCTCCTGGCAGGGAGGGAGGGAAAAGGGGTGGGCCAAGGGACAGAGGGGGCAGAACCGCACTCAACCATAACCCCCCCTGCATCCCACAGACACAGAAATGGGCCAGGGTGGCCGAGCCCCCGGAAGACACCGGCCCAGCCCAGGAGGAGGTGGAGGAGAAGGACCCACAGGGGAGATGGGGGAGAAGGCCCTACCACCAAGGGGGCCAGTGGAGGTTGCAGGAGACCTGGGACTTCATCCGGATCTAGGGGACCCTGGAGTACCAGCTGGAACAGCGAAATGAGCTCAACCAGCGAAATGAGCTTGTCTACGAGGACATAGTGCAGGAAATGGGGGTGGCAGGGCACCACCGGACCATGGCCCAGTGCCACTCAAAGGCCAAGGAGCTGAAGAGGAGGTACAAGTCCATATGGGACAACAATCAGCGGTCCAGACACGGAGCCCGGACCACTCCCTCTATGATGCCCTGGACCGCATATTGCATATGAATGGCTTGATTGTCGCCCCATGCCTCATGGGGAGCGCCATGGTCCAGGGCAGGGAATGGGCTGAGGTACCCCCTTCCCTTGCCACCCCCTGGGAAGACACATGCTCCAGGGTCCTGGACCCCCAGGAGGAACACCCCAGGACCTCTGGAACCTGCAGGCACCCCCATACAGCAGCCCAGAGAGCCCCCACCTCCAGGCCAGACAGGTGGAGTCCAAGGCTGGCACCCTCATCACCTTCAGCCAGTGGTCCCAGGGGGAGCACACCAACACAGAGGGGCCAGCCTCGGAGGGATCCGAGACAGCCATAGAGGGTAAGCGGGTGGTTGGGAGGGGAGAGGGACTGGGGGCCTGTGGGCAGGAGGTAGGGGGGGATGCACGGGCCGGGGGCAGCCCAGCCCCCCCGACAAGGCGGAAAAGGGTCCCGGGGTCCCGCCTGGCCACCCCTACACCAACCACCCCCCTATTCGCCCACAGCGCACAGGACACCCCGGCACCAGAGGCAGGCAGGCAAGGAGGGTGGTGTCAAGGAGCCCAGGCAGCAGGCAGAGGAACCAGGTGAGGCACACAGGCTGGGTGAGGGGGCTCCTGGGGGGCCTGGGAGGGGAACCCGGAACACGTGGAGCTGGTGAGAGGGGCTGGGGTGCTGGGAAGGGGGGAAGGATAGGGGTCGGGTGACACCCCTGGGGGCCATGGAGCCCCTGGCCCATTCCAGGGTCAGGGGCGGGCACCCGGGGTGGCAGGCAACTCACCTTTGTGTACCCTACAGGGCAACCTGAACAGCCACAGTCACCCGGACCTGTGCCCCCAGCACAGCAAATGAGGGAGTACCGGGCATGGGTCCACTGCCAGAGGGAGGACCAGGCAGAGGACATTGTCTGCATCTCGGTGGAACAGGGGGAGTGGATGATATTGGCCATGGACCGGATGGAGGCGGCCATTGAGCACTCCCTGGAGTGGGTGGAAGTGCAGGACATGAGGCTCCAGGCAGAGGCTCCTCCTGGAGCGGAGGCGGGAGTGCCGGGAGCACAGCAGGCAGGTGGAAGCGCCATCACAGGGAGGCCATCATAGGAATGGTGCGGGAGCACTTGGCCAAAATGGACAGGTCCCACAATATCGGGACCTCCCTGCTCCTCCATGCGGGCACCATGTGTACCTATGTGATGGCAGTCACCTTGCCGGGCACCCTTCCTGCCCAGGGCCCCATGCCAGGCCCCTCAGCACTCCCACCCTCTCCCCAACTGCCACAGCCGCCTCCACACCTGCAGGGGCCACGCATCTGCCTCCTGGTTCCCCCAGCCCTCTGGAGGGTGCAGTCTCTCAGGGGGATCCCCGGGCCCTCCCTCACCCCAACCGCTGGCCACCCCATCAGCCCACAAGGCATCCTAGGACACTGATGGGGACACGGATAGTGAGGGGGAGGGGAGCTCCCAGAGCTCCATGGTGAACACTGGGTGATCAAGGGGGCATCCCCAGAAACATGGCGATGGGGGGGATGGGGGGAAGGGGGTGGTCTGAGGGGGGCACAATGGGAGGTGGGGGCCGGCGGGGGTGGAGGGGGTGGGGTCGGGTGCACTTGTACGTAGGGGGTGAATAAATGCTTTGGCAACGGTATTGCTTTATGTGACTGTTTCTGGCCGACAGGGGTTTGGGGGTGGTGGTTTGAGGTCGCAGGCTGTGTAGGGGCTGGGTCCAGGATCCCCCAGGGACACCACGGGGGGGGGCGGGTGGTGATCACCCTCACGCCTCAGCCTCCTGGCTGATATGCCTCGCCAGGGTGGCACGGATGCGCTTGGCGTACCGGTACTCCTTCGAGTTGTCTGCGTTCACATACAGTGGCACAGGGCTGTGGGGGTCGGATGGGCTCGGGGTATTCCAGGGATGCCCCCTCAGTCTCGCACATGTTGTGCAGCACACAGAAGGCCCAGATCATCAGGGCTGAGGTCGCCACAGTGTAGTCCAGCCGGCCAGCGAGGCTCCTCCAGCACTGCTGGAGGGCCCTGAATGCCCGCTCCACCACAGTCCTGCTGGAACACAGGCGGGAATTGTACAGCACCTCCACAGGGTTGAGGGTGACCAGGTACACCTTCATTAGCCACCGGGTGAGGGAATAGACCAGATCACCCAGGCCACAGGGGGGCATCAGTACCCCCTCGATCCGGGTCATTCCCATGTCAGCAAAGGAACATCCGGGTATTGAAGGGGGAGATGGTCATGATCCAGGCATCGTGACTGCGGCCGGAGTTGCCCATGAAGATGTCTGTGAACTGCCCCCAGTCATCCACAACCGCCTGCAGTGGCAGTGAGTGATACCCGTGCCTGTTGACATACTTCACGGCCTCCCCTGCGGAGGGGCAGAGGATCTCAATGTGGGTGTCGTCCACGGCGCCCATGCAGTTGGGGAAGCCTCTGGCCACGAATCCGGCCATCACAGCCCCCTGGTCTACCAGCTGGATCGCTCTGTCCAGAAGCCCGCCCTCCAGTCTTGCAGACATCCTGGAGGATACAGGCAACGGTGCTCAGGCTGACCCCGAAGTGCTGGGAGATGGACTGGCAGGAGTTGGGAGTTGCTAGGGCCCAGACCCCAATGGCCACCCACTGGACGATGGGGATGGGGATCCGCATGGGGGTGTGCTGGTGCTCCAGCCAGGGTGTGAGGAGCTCAGTGAGCTGCAACAAGGTGAGCATGTCCATCCTAAAGTGGGCCCTCCAGGCTGTCTCGTCCCACTGGACAAGCGCCCTGGCCCACCACTCCTGTGCCCACTCCATGACCCATATCCACCGGTCAATGGGCATAGCGAGCAGGGTGGCCCGGTGTGTGGTCTCCCTCCCCCATTGGAGGTGCCTGGCAGCCTCGCGGATCGCCGCTGCCCTGCTCCGGCTCTGGCTCACGGCCTGCTGGTCAGCCCCGACCACCCTCTGAGACCTGAGCTGGGCCAAGGTGCGCCTGCGGCCATGGTGGGCCCTGTGGGACCGTGCAGTGCTCCAGGCCATGGAAACCCACAGGCGGGCACCAAGGTGTACCTCTGCGGTAAGGATGTGCAGCTGATTATTATTATTATTATTAACAAACATTTATATAGCACCAGCAGTGTACCTGGCACTTTACAAAGTAATAAAATAGACACGGTCCGTGCCCCTAGGGCTTACAATCTGAGAGACAGGAGCTGGGGGAGAGACTTAGGAAGGGGAACAGAGGGAGAGACAAGGGGCAGGGACTGGTGTAGGTGCGAAGAATGTAAGTGTGAAGAATGCATCCAGGAACTGCCTCAGGGCTGTGTGTGTGTGAAAAATGAATCCGGAACTTACTTGTGAACTTGTAAACCCAAAAGACTGAAACATCCGGAACTTTAACGTGTATCTAAAAATGCCCATTGTGTCTGACACAATGTTGCAACTGCGGGCAGAGAGGGAGGGGACCCACGCAGCAGTCTACGTCAGGCCAGGTCACACTCACAAGCCTCACAGCTCAGCTCGCCCCCCCCCACCCCGCCATGGCACCACGTCATGGAGGAGGAGTCCTCCCCACCAGTCCGGACCTGGTCCGGGCAGGGCTGGCTCAAGGGAGGCCCAGCCCGAGCAGAAAGGTGCCCGGCAGTGTGACTAGAGCTGCCAGCGGACACCTTCCCACTTCAGCACTCCCTGCATTGAGCTGGCCCAGCATGCTCCACTCTGCCCACTCAGCCCCCAGCCTCCAGGGCTGGTTGGGTGGGCCAGGGTAGCAATGGCACTGCTGCTGGTGCTGGCCCCAGTGTGTGGGCAGTGAGTACAAAACTGAAATGAAACTTAAAGCAATCTAATAATCCTACTCAACGCCTGCTGTTCAGGAACAGTAACTAGCTCAGAAGGTGTTGGGAAGAGGGGAGGCAGATACTTTCATTTCTTGCAAGCCTCTCCACCCCTGGTGCCTGGAAGTCTGCTCCTCAGTGACTAGTACTACCCCTCCCTGTCACCGAACGCGATCCGAACTGACCGAACTGTTCGGCCATTTCGCCGGTCGGTGTTCGGTATGTTGAGTAGGTTCGGGTTCGGGTTCATGTTCGGTCGTCCAAACAAGCCGAGTTCGGGCCGAACTCCGAACTTCCAAACTGCGTTCGCCCATCCCTAGAGGCCAGACAGTTGAACAATTAAATCAAGCAAGCACATGAAACCACTAAAATGGTGGTAGAATATTTGATGCAGGCCTTCCTGTTGAGGCAGACATTTTTGGAGTTTAAATTGTTTAATACGGGATAATAAATGTGTTGGAATTATGATTGTGATCGGTCTTTGTTGTTTGTTTATTTGTTTTTTGTTATGTGTTTTTATGATGTTAATTTTTATGCAATGGCCTACAGCTATGCTTAATAAAAAAACAGTATTATTATTAGTATTATTATTATTAATAATAATAATAATAATAATAATAAATAATAATAATTGATAATTGATAATTGTTAATTAATCAAGCTAGCATTGCATTAATTTTACTTTTCTTTTATGTAACTTCTGTAAAGCTATGAACCTTAATGATAAGCTTAAACTGTTTCTTACAAACTTTCTCTTACTCTAAAGATGGTGTCTGAATGTTTAATTAAGCTGGGTACTGAACTTCTGGATCTGAAGTGACTCTTGGTTAGATACCAAAAGTCTAATGTCCATTAATATTTATTCAATGAAGTAACCTCCAAGATTTCAGGCAACAGAGTTGAACCCTTATGGGCTATTCTGAATGGTGTGAATTACTAAGGTACAGAAGGGTGAACTCTACCACAGTGCACTGCTGACAGCTAGAGAGACTCTTAAAGGAGCTCATGCTGAATTATTCATTTAGAAGAAGCAGCTGTGGACAAAGGGTCCTATAATTTCCCTTCCACTCTGGTGCTGTAATGGGTCTTGTGCATATGGGTACATGAGCAGGAGAGGTGGGTAAAAAAATCATGTAAATAAGTAAATAAATAAATATGCTTTCAGCTGGAACAAAACTGTTTCTCCTCCCAACCCTGGCCTGTGCTTTAGAAGATCCTGTTTTGAGAATATTGTATCTATCTTTCCATGAGGCAATTTGTGTGACATGACAATGGGTGCTTTCAGAAGTGCTGGCTCCCACCGCCACCATTGATTTATCTGGGCTATGGTGGAAGCCAAAAATCTGGTTGGGAATTGGCCCGGTCGCCAAATTAACATGATGGCGACTAGGCAGGGGAAGGGGCGGGGAGACACAGGTTCATACATCTGTGTACAGCAGCCCACCCCACCGCCAGCTAATGGGCAGCCATGGTGGCCAATAATGGCTGCCATGGTGCCCCCCCCATCACTCAGTATGGCAGTGATAAAGTCAGGTTTCAGATGTGAAAGCCTACTTTCCTCCAGGTCTGGCAACCAGATCCCGACCATGGTGGTGGCTAGCCTGGGGTTTCCTTGAGTCACAGCCCAGAATAGCTGCCACCATGGTCGGGACCTATTCTGTGGTAGCATCTGGTGGTCACTTCCTATCCACTTTCAAATGTGACAGTGGCCCCCCATGCCAAAGCAGGGAAAACCATGCCAAAGCAGGCCACTGTCATGTCCAAAAACTCCCAATATATATCTCCCAATGTTTTGAGTGGCCAAAGAGGGACAATAAGCTCTTCCCATATCAAGTAAGCTCTGTGGCCTCACACGGGTATTCATGCAGACATACCCCAACATTCCAAGTGCATAAAGAGTGCCATAAACTCTCCTGCTTATCATTCAACTTAGTTTCTTGTCACTCCACCATCACATTGTACTCTCAAGTGCTTTTCCTGGGAGGCAACCAGGAATGTGGTGCCTAAGGCTTAATAGTGGTCTTTTTGTCTGTCTCCCTCCTGAAAGAGGGACTTTGACCCCCTGGACGAGAGACAGTGGGATTCAACAGCCAAACAGGGACAGTCCTTCCTAAGTAGGGACTGTTGGAAAGTTTGTGACAATACTTTGACTTACGATGGTGTTACTAGTAGTTGATACAGACAGACAAACAGACAAAAACCTGGGCTGGACCAGGACTCATCCAGACCAGGACAAGTGGGGACAGTGTTCTACCCACAGCCAGGTCTGCCCACAGCAGGCCAAGTTAAGGAGAGACCATGGCTGCTGTGGGAGGACAAGGATTGTCCAGCATCAGACCAGCTGTTCGGTGGTGGGCCAGGGAGAGATTTGGGCTACTCTGGGATGGTGATGGGGCTCTGTTCATGGATTACGTTGCCAGTGCAGGAGCCATTAGCACAGGCAGCTGCCCCATAATTGCCCCATGTTTGCAGTCTGATATATGTTTGTATCTGCACATGAACATCCAAACACAGGTATGGGATGTCTAATGTAATGTGTAAGCATATCTTCAATCATAGACATGTTTTCACAAGTACTCCCATGCCACTTGCTTGCATATTATATCTGCATGTTTCTATTCCTTCGGTTTGTTCCAGTGTCTTTGACAGATTCACACTGAGAGAATGTAAGAAAACTCTGTGTGCATGTAATGAAATATAACTATTGTCATAAACTACTAGGAAAAATGGAGTAGACACCCACTCATAGCTGTGGGTTTCTTAATTCAATTGAAAAATGATGCAGTAAATCACACCTGATACATCCATCAGGCTTCAAAGAGCAGTGTCATTAAAAAACCTGTGTTGTTGATTTTATTTGGCACGTTGAGCAACTTTCAAGCAACAACCTCTGCCTGCCATCTGCCTGTAATCCTTAGTGACTGCAGTAGCACCTTGCTGTGTGGAGAAGTCAACAAACTGAATTTATTAAGTCACAGCAGACTTATAGGGATGCATTTAGATAGCTTAAAGACAGGCCGGGCAACTTAGGTGGGAGTACAATCTAGGCCTCTGAGTGAGTGGAGTCTTGGTGTCGCAGTGCTGCAATAGGTCTCTGCATGGGGATCAGGGCTATAGGGGGGCTGCCAAATCTACTCCCTGATAGATGTACAGGGTTCTCCACCAGGTACTTCTAGGTTTGTTCTTGGGGAAATCCAGTCACCATGCTTAACCCTAACATTAGCTCTTGGGGTATTTTGATAGACCGAGGCACATCTCTTGCAATAACTCACAAAGTAGTGGCTCTCCAACTTTACCCTTTTAGGACATTGTAACCTGCACATAGATATATAACATCTCCAAAGGAAAGCTGGTTATCATTAACCGTTTTTTATATGTGACCAATCCATTTTATCATGGGGTAGATTTATACCCTTAACTGGAGTAGAAATCTAACCCATTACATTTCATGTTAGGGGTGTGCACCAGGGCCCCATGTCATTTTTCATTTTTTAATTTTATCCCAATCACCATTCTTTTTCACCTCAGACCACTGGCTTCGCAGTCTGAGATTGGCCACGGACTAGGCTGCATGGAGCCAATGGGGCTTGCGGTGAGGCGGGCACAGCAAGAAACAAAATTGATTGCCTCCCCCCTTGCCAACACCTTCTGAGCTAGTCACTGTTCCTGAACAGCAGGCGTTTCAGAAGGCTCCCTCTCTCCCAACAGTTTTTGTTCCTTCCTATTCCTAATCCATTGCCATCCTCCTCCTATTTCACCCATCCAACCCATTTACCTCCATATTATCATTTATTTAGATTATATTAGATAGATTTAGGTGTTATTTTTTGTTTTTACCCCTCCCTGTGTTCCCTGTGTTCAATCTTCCTTCCTCCCTCCCCCCTCCATTGAATCCTTTCCCTCTCCTTCTTATTCCATCCCTGATTCCCTCCCCCTGTTTTAAGTTTTGGACTTATTTAGAGTAGGATTATTATTATAATGATTTTCATTTCAGTTTTGTACCTCTCCCTGTGTTCTTTGTGTTTCCCCCTGTGTAATATTGTATAGATAGATAGATAGTTATTAGATAGATAGTTACTAGACAGATATACATAGCATTTATCTTAGTTATAGAGATAGAAAGAGATACAGTGTTTTTGTAGGACAAGGCCTTTGTAGTTAATTATTAGGATATTCCATTTAGTTCAATAAGTTTTAGAACAGTTAATAGCAGTTAGATTTAATATATATATATATAAAGAAACAGACAGTCCAGCCCCAGGACCCACCGTCAGGGTTCTGGAGCCTACATTACTGGCAGGGAGGGCTGTGGCCAATATGTATCTAGAAGCTGCCACTCTAGTCCTGGGACCCTCCGTCATGGGTCTGGAGCCATCATTCCTCGCACAGAGGCAATGTCATTCCACCGCACCAAGGAACAACCACTCCAGCCCCAGGACCCACCATCAGGGTTCTGTGGCCAAGTTACAGGCAGGGAGGGCTGTGGCCAATATATAGAAGCTGCCACTCTAGCCCCAGGACCCACTGTCATGGGTCTGGGGCCATCATTCCTCACACAGAGGTAATGTCATTCCACCGCATCAAGAAACAGCCACTCCAGCCCCAGCACCCGCCATCAGGATTCTGGGGCCTACGTTACTGGCAGGGAGGGCTGTGGCTGGCCAATATCTAGAAGCTGCTACTCTAGCCCCATGACCCACCATCATGGGTCTGGGGTCATCATTCCTCACACATAGGCAATGTCTTTCAACTGCATCAAGAAACAGCCACTCCAGCCCCAGGACCCGCCATCAGGGTTCTGGGACCAAGTTAACAGCAGGGAGGGCTTTGACCAATATGTATCTAGAAGCTACCACTCTAGCCCCAGGACTCACCGTCATGGGTCTGAGGCTATCATTCCTTGCACAGAGGCAATGTCATTCCAGCGCATCAAGAAACAACCACTCCAGCCCCAGGACCCACCATCAGGGTTCTGGGGCCAGGTTACAGGCAGGGAGGGCTGTGGCCAATATATAGAAGCTGCCACTCTAGCCCCAGGACCCACCATCATGGGTCTGGGACCATCATTCCTCGCACAGAGGTAATGTCATTCCACCGCATCAAGAAACAGCCACTCCAGCCCCAGTACCCGCCATCAGGGTTCGGGGGCCTACATTACTGGCAGAGAGGGCTGTGGCCAATATATAGAAGCTGCCACTCTAGCCCCAGGACCCACCATCATGGGTCTGGGGCCCTCAATCCTCACACAGAGAGCCTTTTTCTGAACACCTAACCGAACCGAAGAAGACCAAACCAAACGGTCAAACCTGAACGTGGCGACCGACCTGAACGGTCAAACCGAATTGCTGAACCGAACCGAACGGCTGAACCCGAACCACGTTGTGTTCGCCCATCCCTACTGTTCAAGAGTTCAACACTGTTTCTGACTCTGAGATGTCTGCTCCCTCCTCCCCTCACCACATTTCCCTCCAAAAAACACCTGCCAGGCTGCTAGGCAATAACAAAAGCAATAATGACTTTTGTTATTGATTTCAGTATATTTTTTTGTCATTTTTGTTATTGCAATAATGATAATGAAAATGACGATTTTCATTTTCATGATTGATATAACCAAAACAAAATGCACACCCCTATTTCATGTTAGTTTACACAGCCAAGCAATTTTATCCAAAGACTGGGGTAAAAATCTACCCTATGAACCACATAATGTTGCATTTTTCAATGGGAAGTTGAGGGTTAAGCAATAAGTACAGTTACAGATATCCCTGCCTGCAACCTGCATCATGGGCTTCTGTGCTAGCAAGAGGGTCTATATTAGTGCTTCTCAAGCTATGATTTAGTATCACAAGTGGGGTTGCAAGCAGATGAGGTACCAATCCCAATCTGATATATTTTGTATTGTCTTTTTGCTGTCTGGGACCACAGGATTATAATTAAGTCTGAAAATGGGGTCACACAGACAAAAAATTTGGAAGTCACTGGTCTATATGGGAAGGTGTTGAATGAGAGATTTCAGATTCTGATAAACCATTTGACAGTTTTCTGCCTTATTTTGTCTAGTTGAAGTAAGTCAGCTTCTGGATTTCAAATGTCATCTAACTGGAACCACACTGGAAAGTGTCTTTCCAAAGTGGACCTGAAAATATACGCAAAGTATAAAGTGACTAGATTACATATACAGATAAATAGCAAATAAATACTCCTGAAAGATCAGAAACTATTACTACTAGGGTTAAGGTTTTCTGTCATTGACATTTTTCTATAATGGAGATTTACAAGGCAGCCACCTGGAAAACTGCTTCCCACCATTATTTACTAATCAGATCTATGGACCAGGTGAGATGATCAATTTGGGGAGAAGTGCTTTGAATTCTGTACATCTAGCCCTCCTCGTTCCCACTGTCTCGAGGAAGGAAATACTGCTTTTCACTCTCCTATATGTGTGAATGTACAGTGGCAACTTGAAAAAGAAATGGAACTTACTTATTTATTTATTTTTATTTTATTTTACCAAATTTATACCCCGCTCTTCCCTCCAGAGGCAGCCCAGAGCAGCTAACAACAATACAAAATATAAATGTGATATAAAACAATTTTAAACACTTTAAAACATAATAATCATAACAGGGAAAAATCCCACTCCACCCAACCCCATCACCACCCACCCTTACCCCTCTCCCTCACCAAATGCCTGATGGAACATCTAGATCTTACAGTTCCTCTGGAAGGCCAGGAGGTCCGGGGCCAAACGGGCCCCCACCAGGAGGGAATTCCAAAGGTGCGGTGCGGCCACCGAGAACGCCCTATTCTGCGTGGCCCCCTGGGTTTCCCAACACGGCACCCCCAGACGACCACAGGGGCTGATCTAGAATCCGGGGAGTGAGGCGGTCTCACAGATAAGCAGGGCCCAGGCCGTGTAAGGCTTTATAGGTTAAAACCAACACTTTGAATCGGGCCCGGAAGACTATTGGCAGCTAATGCAGAGATTGGAGCACTGGTGTAATGTGCTCCCGGTGGCTGAGCCCCACCAAGAGCTGGGCCGCCGCATTCTGCACTAGCTGCAGCTTCTGAGCTGTCACCATAGGTAGCACCACGTAGAGTGCATTACAGTTGTCTAACCGAGAGGTAATAAAAGCATGGATGATCGTGGCCAGGTCAGGAACCAAAAGCCACTGCACCAGATGTAACTGGTGGAAGGCACGCCTCGCCACAGCCTCCATTTGGAAATCCAGGCGGAGCTGCGCATCGAGGAGCACCCCCAGGTTCCATACCTGAGAAGTCAGCGGAGGGCAGACCCCATCAATCGATGGGACTGTCAACTCTGCTGACTTACCCACTAATATCACCTCTGTCTTTTCAGGATTCAGTCACAGTTGGTTAGCCCTCATCCAGTCCCCCACAGCTGCCAAACACCGGGTAAGCACCGAGACAGCTGGGCCTGGGTTGGTCGAAAATGAGAGATACAGTTGGGTGTCATCCGCATATGGATGACACCTCACTCCGAACTCTCTGATCACCTCGCCAAGAGGCTACATATACATGTTGAACAGAAGAGGGGACAAAACCGAATCCTGTGGAACTCCACATGGGAGGTCTCGGTAAGATGAAAAACAATCTACCCCCGCTGAGTTCTTCCAGTCAGGAATGAGTGGAACCATTCAAGAATGATTCCACCCACCCCCTCACTGTCCCGCAGGCACGTCACCAACATCTCGTGGTCAACGGTATCAAATGCTGCCGACAGATCTAATAGGACCAATAGGGTCGAATGACCCTGGTCCTTTTTCCGGCGGAGATCATCCACCAAGGCCACAAGTACTGTCTCAGTGCCATGACCCAGTAGGAAGCCAGACTGCGAAGGATCAAGATAACCGACATGGTCAAGATGCTCCTGGAGCTGCTGAGCCACTACCCGTTCAATAACCTTCTCTAAAAAGGGAAGGTTAGAGACAGGTCGATAGCTGGCAGGGGAGTCAGTGTCAAGTGATGGCTTCTTGAGCAGAGGCCACAGCACCGCCTCCTTGAGACAGCCTGGCACTCTGCCCTCCCGCAATGAGACATTGACCACCCCGGCCAGCAGTGGCCTATTGTCTCCTGGCAGCTCTTAACCAGCCAGGACGGGCACAGATCTAATTCACAAGATGTGGCTCAAACAGCCCCAAGCACCCCCACCATGATCCCATAAAATTGGAAAAGCTGAGGCTTCTACAACTTCTACCTCCTCCACTGCATTAAGTGCGGCATCGAGGTCTTGGTGAATACGAGCGATTTTCTCTGCAAAGTAATCTGCAAAAAGGTCACAGTGAGCGCAAGATGATTCAACCCCTGGGTTGAGGGAGGCTGAACTGACCAACCCCCGTACGACCTGGAACAGCTCCTCTGGATGGGATTTCGCGGATGCTATGAGGGCAGAAAAAACTTCCTTTTTGCTGTCCACATAGCCACGGCATAGGCTCGTAAACTAGTTCTATGTCACAATCTGTCGGCTTCAGTTCAAGATTGATGCCACCGTCACTCCAACTGTTGCCCCTCTTGCTTCAGGACACGCAGTTCCTCAGCGAACCAAGCGGACCTGCGGGGCCGCCTCCTGGGCAACGGACACCTGGGAACCATTTGATCGAGGGCCTCCATCAGCAAGATATTCCATAGCTTGACGAGGTCATTGATGAGATGGTCATCAAGGTCAGAGGGTAACTCCCCCAGAGTGCATAGAAACCGCACCTGGTCCATCAACCTCCGGGGGCGGACCACCCTAATAGGTTACCAGTAACAGGACTTTTTTACATTTATACAACCCACTCACTGTGATATCACCAAGCTCAGGAACAGGTAGGGAGACTTCTTGCTTTGAAAAGGGTTTTACTGCAAATTCCAAGACACATACAAAATACAAAATCGCTGGTGACTTCAGGAGCATAGCCTCGGTTAGAATGGTGCAGAAGATGCAAAGTACAGTGTGCATATGTATTCTATGGGTGTTTTTAAATGAGATGCTACCCTACATGGCCACTCAGGAGCCATTCATCCGACCGCCCATCTAAAGGTGGAGCAGGGGAAAGTGCACTCCCGTGAGCCATGCAACACCCACTCATGGCCGCTAACGGTGCACTGCTGTGATATTTGGAGTGCGTCCTGCAGGGCAAAACAAAAAGGTGCTTGGCACCTGGTGGCCATGCGTCCCCTGCCAGTATCAACTGGGACAGCCAGCCATGCCAGTAGACTTGTCCACGGCTCATACACACTGTGGGTGGGGGACACAGCCCTTGCAAGTCACAGGAACTGACTGCAAGCACTGGGAACCCCAGGTTTCCCAGCACTCATGTTGAAACATGTCATTTCAAAGGCTAGCCTGGCGCACTTTCCCCTGCCTGTATTGCTTTCCTGTCTGTATTATTAAGGATGTCGTCCCTTTATATTGTTTATATTGTTTATACCTATATATTTTGTTACAGCCATGTGGCTTAAAATAAATTTCTTTACTTTCCCCTCCCTGTCATGGTCCTTGGCAGGGGGAGTGCAAGGCAGCTGCCAGGATAGCTGAACTGGGAGCTGTCCATTAGATTCCCTCCCCACTCATTCCACCTGAGTGGCTGCTCTGCAGCTGTGCCACTCAATGGGCGTGCCCCCTCAAGCATATAAAGACTTCATTTAAAAACACCCTGCATGCTTGTGCCCCCCTTCCCACCTCATGGGCCTTGGTGCACCTGCACATGCTGCACCTATTAGAGCTGCACCCCCCCCAGGCTGATTTTCTGTTCTCAAAAAGGCTTTATTGCAACTGCTAGCACACATACAAAATGACTGGAAAGGAATTAATCCTTGCTACTACACCCAACGTCCTTTCTACCTGAGACCGCTTTTACATGAGACGCTGAAAAAGCACCCCCAAAGATACACAAGGAGAGAAACCTGCATGGGGGTGTTTAGACATTCCCCCATGCTACCAGAATTGCCTCCGCTCGCCGCCCCCCCGCCGGGAGGGATGGCGGGCGCAAGGCCATTTGCCGCCCCCGACATCAGCAGAGGAGACTGGACCCTCTGTCGGGTGCCTGCAGCGGGGCTGTATTCAGCCCTGCGGGGGGGAAAAAAATGGCGGATCACTCCGAAAACCCGGCCAGGGTTGCTAAGCAACCCTGGCCGGTAGGGATAGGTGGAGAGCCTGTCTCTTATACACATCTAGATGTGTATAAGAGACAGGGTCACGTGGGCTCTGCTTGGTAGGCGGGGCCCATAAGCCAGCAAGTGATCTGCGCTCCAGCTCCACTTGCGGCTGGAGCATACAACGAGCGGCAGCAACCTCAGCAGTGGGGAACTCTTCTCTAGAGCAAGGGAGTCCCCGGCTGAGGTGAAGGCAGTGTGTGAGTAGGCCAGAGCACTATGGGTAAGCCCAGAAAGGGTGCCGCTGTGGTGGCCAAAAAGCGGCGGCGTGAGGCCGTGGAATTAGAACCCCCAGAAGGGGAGGGGCCAATTCAGTTCGGGGAGGGGCAGCCAGGGGGGCTTGAGGACATTGCCCCCCCTCCATGGCTATCAGGTACCCCCTATAGGGTTGGGGGAAGTCCCTCAAGGGGGCACCACTGAAGGCCCAGCTCAGGGGGAAAGCCATCCCCCTATAGGGGAGAGGATGGTGAGCTGTGAGGCCTTGCTCCAGCAGCTTGTGGTGGGCACTGAGCCCTTGGTCCCACCCCTCCCCCTCCAGCTAGTTATGGCCCAGGCCCCTCCACTGAGCGAGGCCCCTCTCAGTGAAGGGGGAAACGAGCTGTAAACACCCCCCCCGCCCGATACATGGATGAAACTGCGGGGCCCCCGGCGACACAAGCGCATCGGGGTGCTAGGCCCGCACGTGACCCAAACGAACCAACCGCACCGGCTGGAGGGCTGCTCCCCTTGGTGTCCGCTGACACTGACCCTCTCGAGGGCAGCTCCGGTCTAGGGCAGTGCCCGGCAACCTAGGACGTCTGGGCCCAGCAGGCAGGACAGCTGGGGGGGCATACTTACTCATCTTGGGGCCTGGGGCAGTATCCTGGGACGGGGCAGTCTTCTGCACTGGTTTGCAGCTGGCCACTAATGGCACCTCCCCCTGGGGCACCATTTTACCCGGGGACGGCCAGGGCGGCACACCCCGTGACCGGGACAGCTCTGGCTGCCCCCATCGGGGTGCCTGCCTGTCCTGGGCCTGGCCAAACCAGCATGGGCCAGCTACTGGCACCTCCCCCCGGGGCACCAGTTTACCAGCACCAGGGGCTGCAGGGGAGGCACAGCCCCTGACTGGGACAGCTCAGACTACCCCCATGGGGGCGCCTGACTGTCCCAGGCCTAGTCAAGTCAACGTTGGCCAGATTCAGCCCCCGGGTGCCAGACCCGCTTTGGGCTGGGCCAGGGAGCCCCTTCCCCCTTTTGTTCAACCTAGACTGGATTTCGCGGGGACTGCACAGCAAGCGGAGAATGATGCAGGATTACACCAACACCTCGACCGCATGGAACGGGCCCTCCAGATGCTGATCCAGCAGCGTGATCGAGCAACAACAGGCCAATCAATGGCTGGACCCCCTCCTTTACCGGTCCACACTGCAGGTGAGGCTGGTACTCAGGCAAGGGGAATTAGCCCCGGGAACGGGCCCCGGAGGCAGCAATCCCATCAGGCCATAGCCGCAGGGAGTGAGGGAACAATGGGGATGGCATTGGACCCCCACCAGATCCAAGGCGGAGCCAGGGGGCCGACCCAACTAGTGTGGTGGGGCGGGACATGGGTTCCCATGACCCTCTCCCCCTCCCCCCAAGGGCTGACCTGCCCAGCAACCACGGTGGTGTTCCCCCAACCTGGTAGCATGCCAGCATGCCTGCCACTTGCAGGTCAAGCTATGCAGGTATGGACCCCCCCGGTTACCCCTGCACAACTACAGGGTGCTGGACCGGTGTGGAACCCCTTCCCAACAGCTACCTTGCAGCAGCTCCCTCCTGAGGGTGGTACTTACACAGCAGTATCCGATCCAATTGGAGGCCATTTGCTTCCCGCCACCAAAGAGCAAATTTGGAGGGGAGAATATATTGATTTATTTGCCCTGCTGTTCTGCGATCCAATTATGGATGTCGCGGAACAGCAGGACAAAAAAGAAAAGGAGCGGTTCAAGCGACCTAAGGCTGATCGCAATTGGACAAACTGGACAGCTGCCTTTTCTATATATATGGGGGTCATGATCCAGGCCTACCCAGCAAGGGCTGCTGATCTGTTGAAATACGCCGATATTGTTCGGTGAGCATATGAGGCTGGGCCAGCTGGAGCGTGGCTTCGTTATGATGAAGCCTTCCGCCACCGAGCAGCCTATACCCCAGGTTTGAGATGGGATCTGCATACCCACGATCTCTGGCTCAATTGTATGAGCGGGGTGGGAAATGCACCCAGGTCTGACAGCGGCCATTTGCTGGCAAAAGGGGGAGCCTCTTCTGCTACTGAGTTATTTCGTGAGGACGGGGAAAAGGGGACAGGTACATCAACAGCGCAATGTTGGGAATTTGGCCGCTTTGGGAGATGTTCCCGTACGACATGAAAATTTCGCCACGCATGTTCCACGTGTTCAGGACTCCATGCAAACTCAGCATGTACGCGAGGTAAGCCCGGCTCAAAAGGAAGATCCTTCCACGGGTCAGCCGGGAAAGGTACCCCCAGTCCCAGTACCGGGGGCCTGCAGGCAAAAGCGCCAACACCAGTTAGGGTCAGTCAACTTGAGCAGGCCTTAAGAGGCCACCCTGACCAGGCGGAAGTAGCATACGTTGTGGAGGGCTTCCGCCATGGTTTTCGTATTCCAGCAACCGATGTCCAGCCCCGAACCTGAAGTCTGTGGTTGGCATGGAGAAAGTAGTATGAGATAAAATTTGCAAAGAAAAACAGGAAGGCAGGGTAGCTGGCCCATTCCCAGCCCCCCCTTTCCCCAACATGGTTACTTCCCCCCTGGGCGTGGTACACAAGAAGGCCCCCGGGGAATTCCGGCTGATTCATCACCTGTCTTATCCCCGGGGCGGCTCAGTCAACGATGGCATCCCCAAAGAACTTTCTTCAGTTCGGTATGCGTCGTTTGACTCGGCTGTGACCCTGGTGAGGTCCTTCGGGCCAGGGGCCATGCTGGGGAAATCTGACATCAAGTCGGCATTCTGGTTGCTCCCCGTACACCCCGAGAGTTTTCCGCTGCTGGGTTTTCACTTCAATGGCATGTATTACTTTGATAAAGCCATACCAATGGGATGCTCGATTTCTTCCTCGACTTTCGAGCATTTCAGCACCCTGGTTGAGTGGATCACAGCGCGGAGGGCTGTCGGGGGGGGGGGGGGAGTTACGAAATATCTCGATGATTTTTTGTTCATTGGACAAGCCGGCACGGAGGACTGCACAAAAATGATGTAGACATTCCAAAACGTAGCGGGAGAGCTGGGTATTCCTCTTGCCCCGGAAAAGACGGAAGGGCCAACCACACATTTGACTTACCTTGGCATCGAGCTTGATATGGAGGCGGCAGTTTCCCACCTCCCTCAAGAGAAGTTGCTCACCCTCTGTGCCAAGGTGTTTGAATGTTTGGGAATGACAAAGATCACAGTGCGGCAGCTGCAGTTGGTCCTGGGGAGCCTGAACTTTGCATGTTGAGTCATAGCACCCGGTCGGGCTTTCCTTTACCGATTCTACGCCAAACTGGCTGGTAACCCGCCTCCTCACCACCACCTGTGACTCACCAAGGAGATCAAGGAGGACCTCCAGATTTGGGCCACTTTTTGGGACAAGTTTAATGGCACCAGTTTCTGGCGAGAACAAATCTTGCTGGAAGCTGAGCTTCAGGTTCACTCAGATGCAGCTGGTGGTGCAGGTTTCGGCTTAATATTTAGAAACCGTTGGGCGGCAGCCGCTTGGCCCCCTTGGCATGAACAGGGAATAACCAGAGACCTTATTTTCCTTAAACTATTCCCGATAGTGCTAGCTGTCCATCTGTGGCCAAACGAGCTGGCAAATCAGTCAGTGCTTTTTTGGTGTGACAGCCAGGCTGTTGTTCACATCATTAACACCCAGTCGTCCAGGTTTCCAAGGGTCATGGGGCTGGTGAGGGCGTTTGTGCTCGTCTGTTTGGAATTTAACATCCTGTTCCAGGCCAGGCATGTACCTGGCCTGGACAACGCTGTAGCCGACGCCCTCTCTCGCTTCCAGATGGACCATTTTCGGTCGCTGGCACCTCGGGCCCAGGCGGAACCAGAACCTCTGCCGCCGTCAGTTTGGAACCTTGGTTGCTAGAGATGCGCGCTGCCGTTCTGAGATCCCTGGCGCCTCGCACCAGGTCAGCCTACGACAGGGCGTACTGGGAATTCCAGGAGTACTGGCAGGCACAGGGTTGGTCCATGGGTTTTCCAATCCCCGAGCCTCATATGCTGCAGTTTGCCATGCACCTGAGGCGCAAAAGGGCAGCTCCTGGCACCATAGCGGGTAAACTGTCCACCCTGGCCTTCGTGAGTAACCTCGCTGGTCACCCTCCCCAGATAGGGGATTTTTTGCAAGACGCCTGTTGGAATGCTGGACCAGGAAGGCAAACAGGTTGCCTGACCAGAGGGCTCCCATTACCCCTCCATTGTTGCTGGACATGTGTGCTACCCTCCCATGTGTTTGTTTCAATCATTACGAGGTTTTGTTTTTTGATTCATTGTTTAAGTTAGCTTTCTTCAGGGCTTTCCATGTGAGCGAGCTGGTGGCCGAAGGAGCCAGGGACACCTCAGGTAGGGCACTCCAGCTCAACAACATCCGGGTCGGCACAGTAGCACTGGTACTTAACATCCGGCAATCTAAGACAGATCAGAGAGGGAGGGGTCAGGTCGTGAGACTAAACAGGGCAACCTTCCCAGATTTGTGCCCAGTCACAGCACTAGAGACATACATCAGTGCCAGCCAACTCACCCCGGGCCCCCTTTTCAGACACACGTTGGGTTTGGCAGCAACTAGGTACCAGTTCATGGTGGTATATGAGCAACTTTGTCCCATCTTGGGATCCCCCCGTCAGCATACAGCACCCACTCCTTCAGAATTGGAGCTGCAATGTTCGCAGCACAAAGTGGCATGTCTGAGCAGGGTATTCAGGAGATGAGCCGCTGGAGGTCAAGGGCTTTCCGGACCTATGTCCAGGGTGCCCTCCCCCCCGCACTAATTTAAACAATTTTTGCTCCTTCTCCCTAGGTCGTTACCTGCATTCTCGAAGGCTGATCTGGATTGTTGGTCACAGCCTCATGCGTTGGGCAGGCGATGCGGCCGGCCGGAACAGACGGGGAACACAGCTGGGCCTGTCAGCCAGGGCCCAGATACGGTGGATGGGTCGCGGAGGTATGAAATGGCACCAACTTCTGCCAACCCTGCGGGCTATGACGTCGGGCCGACCACCTGATGTATTGGTGATACACCTGGGCGAGAACGACATCCCCCAAACCAAAGGTGTCCAGCTAATAAAGAATATCAAAGCTGATATATGGGAGATTAAGAAATGGTTCTCAGCTGCCAAGACTGTATGGACTGACCTACTCGAGCGGATATCTTGGGGTGGTGGGATTCACCCCTGCAAGATTGACAGAACCCGCAAGTCGGTCAACCGGGACGTGGGCAGATGGCTCACAGGTTTGGGGGGGGATCGTATAGATACCCGTGGCTTGACGCACAGGTCCCCTGAGCTATATAGGAGGGATGGTGTGCACTTATCACCAGCGGGGAATGAGATCTATTTGGAAGCCCTGACGAAGAAGCTGAATAGGTTATTGGAATAAGTTATAGTAGGGTGGGGGTTGGGTTCGTCCGGGTAGCCCCGGCGACCCCTTAGTGGCAGGGGTCCAGTTCACAAGTTAGAGTAGGTTAGATTTATCATAAGGAAGAGTCATCTCCTTAAGAGATGGGGAGGCCCACCCACCGGAAAGCAGGGTATGGCAAGCGGCGGGGCCTCCCTCCCTGGGAGGGGTGTCGAGCAAGGGCGGTAGGGACAAATATGGTCCCCCGCCTGTAGGCACCTTTATCCTTACTCGAATGAAAGGATTGGCTCCTCCTCGCCTGTGGCTGGGGCCCCTGAGAGGGGGAACGTGATGTTCACGTGTTGGGGTGGTAATCGAGGGTATATCGAAACCACCCCTGTGTATGTTGTTGCATTACCGTTAAGTTTATGTACTGGACCCTTATCGCAATAGGCGATTTACCCCCACCCATTTGTTGAGTGTAATTTAATTCGAATAAAGAGAGCGGCCGTTAAATCCCCACTGTTGAGTCCTGTCTCCTTGGTGCGCTGGCAATTGCCTCCGCTCGCCCCCCCCCACTGGGGGGGATGGCGGGCGCAAGGCCATTTGCCGTGCCCGACATCAGCAGAGGAGACTGGACCCTCTGTCGGGTGCCTGCAGCGGGGCTGCATTCAGCCCCGCACGGGGGAAAAAATGGCGGTTCATTCCGAAAACCCGGCCAGGGTTGCTAGGCAACCCTGGCCAGTAGGGATAGGTGCAGAACCAGTCACGTGGGCTCTGCTTGGTAGGCGGGGCCCACGAGCCAGCAAGTGATCTGCGCTCCAGCCCCACTTGCGGCTGGAGCATACAATGAGCGGCACCCACCCTACCCTCCCTCTGCACTGTGGGTCTTACTGGTCGCCAATCGGGGCCAGGAAGGAAGTTTTGCGAGATGCCCTAATCTGAACCCAACAGGGGTCCTCTTTTTTCGCCTTCCTCGCAGTGCGGGTTTTTTAGGCTAATTGACCGATCCCTAGGAAAAGGGTGTTGTTGTGCATGCTCATTAATGTCGCACTCTGTCAGGGGTCCAGTACACAAGTTAGAGTAGGTTAGATTTATCATAAGGAAGAGTCATCTCCTTAAGAGATGGGGAGGCCCACCCGCCGGAAAGCAGGGTATGGCAAGCGGTGGGGCAGCCTCCCTGGGAGGGGTGTCAAGCGAGGGCGGTAGGGACAAGTATGGTCCCCTGCCTGTAGGCACCTTTATCCTTACTCGAATGAAAGGATTGGCTCCTCCTCGCCTGTGGCTAGGGCCACTGAGAGGGGGAACGTGATGTTCACGTGTTGGGGTGGTAATCGAGGGTATATCGAAACCACCCCTGTGTATGTTGTTGCATTACTGTTATAATGTTAAGTTTATGTACTGGACCCGCATCGCAATAGGCGATTTACCCCCACCCATTTGTTGAGTGTAATTTAATTCGAATAAAGAGTGCGGCCGTTAAAACCCCACTGTTGAGTCCTGTCTCCTTGGTGCGCAGGCAAGTGACATTGCTCCCATTCTAAACAGCGGCCGCTGAGAACAAGTGTAGGTTTGAAGATGCAGTGTTGTAAAACCCAGAGGGTCTTTGCTTATCATTGGAGGTGGTTTTTCAGCACCTCGTGTAAAAGCGGTCTCAGAATCCCATGGCTTTGAGTCAGGGGTTAGAAAACCTGAAGTGGCTGACTGCTCTGCCCTTTATGACCTCATTGAAAATGTGGAGAACTCTGCAGAGCTGGGAGGGGCAGGAACACCTCAACAGACATTGCTTTCCAGAAAATTCTGAGCTCTGACTGCGTACAGTACTAAGCAAAATCTGGTTAGAACATGGAACAACATATGCAGACTTCATCCTTGTGTGCCCAAGTACCCATTAGCAGTACACACACTGGTATATCGGCCTGCAGGGACAAGTGAGGTATCCTGAGATTTTAGCCACCTATTTATATGTGTATTACGAGTGTGCAGTTTTGTGTTGTTTGCTTAGCGCTGAAAATGAAATAAGCCCCAATCATTGTCGAAGCTAAGGTAACGACAACAAATGACTAAGCAAACAACAATTGTTTGTTTTAATTCATTGCCGTTTCTAATTTTTCATTTTATTTTTTAAAAGAAAACCGTGCATGCACAAATGGCACCAACACTGATGGCACCCTTTTCAAAAGGGACGCTCATGTGCAGAATAGCCCTTGCGGCCATTTGTGCACGCACAGTGAATTTTTATTATTATTTTAAATAAAATGAAATGAAAAATGCACAAAAATAATAGAGGGGGCTACAAAACTCCCGAAAATGAAGAAGATTTTTGAAACGAACATGAAAAAGGTAATGAAAATGAATGATGCTCCTGCTGCACATCCCTACATCATGTTTGCTAAAGCATTCAAAACAATTAGGCCTTAAGGGCATTCACACAACCCTAAAATTATCATCCCCTCTTGCATTTCCAGAGGGACAATTAGGGGGGTGCAATTTGTATAGTTTTAACTAGTTACTAATTAAGTAGCCCCATTCATTTTTGTAACTAAGGTATCAAAAACGAATGAATAAGCAAACATTAGATTTCATTTGTTTTCATTTTAATTTTTTCATTTTGTTTTATTAAAAATAACTTTTAAAAAATGTAAGCATCACTGCGCATGCACAAGTGAGGCTGGAGCATTCTGTGCATGTGTGCCCTTTTCCAAGATAGTGCCGATGCTGCTGGTGCCATTTTGGAAAAGGGATGTGCATGCGTGGAATGGTCCCAGGCATGGGTATGCGCAGTGGGGTTTATTTACTTTTTTAAGAAATATTTTTAATAAAATAAAATGAAAACTATGCAAAAATGAATGGTTCATTTATGAAATCCCCGGAAAACAAAGGGTTTTTTTGTAAACGAAAATGAAAATGAAAACAAATAATGTGCCTTCTGCACACCCCTAAAGAAGCAGAGCAGCAGCTGGGTGGGGGAATCTCTCCTAGTTTTTCTGAGGAAGGAAAGACATTCTCCCAGGCCACATATAGGATTTTCTGCCTCAGCAAACTCCTTCACTTCCCTGGCTGCTTGGGTTGGGGAATGATAAAACTACCAATGGCTTCATTAACTTGCAGGACTAGGAACTCTGACTGGTGACTCCTGACTGACTGCACCACCAACTGGGGTTCCATTGGGCAGAAGTGGTTATTTTAAAGCTATTATTTCTTTTTCTGTTGGATGCCTGGCAAAATTGAAATTTTAGCCAGCAGAAGGAGAAGCAGCAAGCAACTAGCTGGGAGACTGAAAGGCATAGGGACTGAGCAAGAACAGTGGGAGGGCAAGGGCAAGAGGGGGCTTCCAGAAGTGATGTGGGAGTTTTTACGGTACACGTTCAGAGGAGAGAAGGACCATGGAAGGGCGAGAAGCAGTTGGGGTCTGCAAGAGAGTGGGGGAATGATGGGGCCAGCAGCAGAGAGGAAAGAAGAATGAGGGGGAGATGGTAGAGATTACATACATAGTGGATACTATAATGTTCAGGGCTTCCTCCCCTTACTAGGAGCCTGGGTAATGCCCTTGTCAAAGGCTATGCAAATATTTTCTGTCACCTTATGCTTTCTTGTATGCTTTCCTGTATCTTCCAATAACACCTCTATGCTGATGACCCTCAACTCTATCTCTCTACTCCCTCTCTCTCTCCCTCTGTTCAAGCTCCTCTCATCAACTGTCTCTCTGACATCTCTACCTGGATGTCTCAACGTCAACTCAAACTCAACATGGCTAAAACTGAACTCCTTATCTTCCCCCCTCATCCTTCCTCTCCTTCCTCACTGTCAATAACTATTGATGGAGTCACCATCCTGCCTGTCCCCCAAGCCCGTAGCCTAGGCTTCATCTTTGACTCACCCCTTTCTTTTAAACCCTACATTGACTCTGTTGCTAAATCCTGTCGCTTCTCCCTCCATAACATTGCTAAGATTCGCCCTTTTCTCTCTGTCTCGTCTGCCAAAACTCTTGTTCATGCTCTGGTCATCTCTCGCCTCGATTACTGTAACCTCCTTCTCACTGGCCTTCCCCGGTCTCACCTTTCTCCCCTCATCTCTGTCCAAAACTCTGCTGCCAGGGTCATCTACCTCGCCAGTCGCTTCGACCATGTGCAGCCCCTCCTCTCTTCGCTTCACTGGCTTCCCCTTCCTGAACGAATCCTGCACAAGCTCCTAGTCTTCACCTATAAAGCTCTTCACAACCTTGCTCCCCCCTACCTCTCTGCACTTATCGCCCTCCATACTCCAGCCCGTGCACTTCGCTCCTCCTCTGTCCCTTCTCTCACCCTTCCACGCCTTCCCTGCTCCCCTAAGCGCCTTCGTCCCTTCTCACTTGCTGCCCCCCATGCCTGGAACTCCCTCCCTGTCCACATCCGCCTTGCCCCCTCCCTTCATACCTTCAAATCTCTCCTTAAAACTCACCTCTTTCGCTCTGCTCTGTCTGACTCTTTATCCTGCTGAGCCACTATTCCTATACCTACGATCGGTTTACCCTTATCCTTGCAACATGGACCTGCCTGCTGTCATTCTCATCGTAACCAAGCCAAGTACGTGCACTTGAGACCTCGCATCTTCATGAATGTTAGACCCTTGTCTCTCCCTCTGTTCCCCTTCCTATGTCTCTCCCCCATCTCCCGTCTCTCAGATTGTAAGCCCTAGGGCAGGGACCATGTCTATTTTGTTACTTTGTAAAGTGCCAGGTACACTGCTGGCACTATATACATGTTTGTTAATAATAATAATAATAATTAATAATAATAATAAATATTCCTCCCTGTCTCTTGTGTTTTTTCTTCTTGTCTCTTGTCTTTTTGCTCTCCTAATTGCCCCATTGTGAATCAGTCTGAGAGAGTTCCCCCGAAGACATACGTTTTCTGGGGTCAAGCTCAATTTAATCTCCTCAGACAGGGCATTCCAATCTTAGAAAAAGAACATAGGAAGTGCCATACTGGATCAGACCAATAGTTCATCCAACCCAGCATCCTGTCTCTGAAAGTGGCCACCTTTGGTTGCTTCAGAGAAGTACACAACAGGTCATAATGGAGTGATTATTTCCTACGATTTATTCCCAGTCCCTGACAGTCAGGTCGCTTTTAAACGAGGCACTGAAAAGTGCCTCCATGCGGGGAGTGTTTACATACTCCCTGCGCTGCTGGAAGTGACGTGTTCCCCATTGTTGGCAGCGGCGGCAGCTGGAGATGCAGTGGTTTGAAGAGGTGCATTCTGAAAGCCTGAAAAGTGAGGCTTTCAGAACGCGCTTCTTCAAAGCACTGCACCTCCAGCCGCCACCACTGCCAAAACAGGAGCACGTCACTTCTGGCAGCGCAGGGAGCATGTAAACACTCCCCGCACGGCTTTTCTCTCAACGCGGGGCTCAGGAGGCACTTTTCAGCACCTCATTTAAAAGCAGTCTCAGAGGTTACATCCCTGTCCTGTACCAGACAGCATGGTCCAGAGAAGAAGTTAAACACAGTACTCAATTTGGTTCAGAATTCACTGAGGATCACAGTACTTGGTTCCAAATTTCTGAGTTCTGAGGTTCTGAGAATTAAGGTCGGTACTTGGAAAGTTTGGAACCCTTGATCGAGTGATGGATACGCGCATGACCAGAGTGACCCAGACCTGACCCTAGCTTCTCTGAGCTAGGATACAAAACTTAGTGCCATATTTGGTAGGCAGGGTGGAATGGGAGGGGATAGGTGAGTGATGGACAAACACAGGGCAGTTTTTGATTGTCTGGCAGGGGCAAAATAAAAGTGGGTGTTTGGGCATTTTCCATTCTCTGGTGAATTTGGTTGTGTGCTACACTGCTTTATCTGAAAGTATTTCAGCTAGGAGGGGTGCAGCATGCCTGGTCTGGGCTGTCCATAAGGGCAATGCTGGGGGTTACTAGCTACCATGCTGTTTAATATATAAAATCACCCGATGCATGAGGTGGGGACATACCCTTGACCTGATATCTGTACAGGCCTTGAGGCGGGGGATCTGGTGGGGGGGGATGTGGTAACTTTAGCCTTGTCACGGACGGATCATTACCTCCTCTGAACCAGGCTCCTGGTGCATGTCTGCCCCAGAAAGGTGTAGGACTGGTTCGTTGGGTTCACCCACGATGACTTACGGAACCAAAAAGGTTTCAGAATGCTCTAGGGGAATTGCCCCCTGATCTCGATCACCACTCACTCGATGACCTCACTGCTTTCTGGAAGAAGCTTGCTGACTGAGGCCATTAACCAAATGGCCCCCAGGCATCTGCTCCCAGAGTGCCGATGGTGGGGGTCACCATGGTTAATGGAGGACCTCTGCCGGATGAAGCAAGATGAGCGGTGGTTGGAGCAATGGTGGTGCCGGACCTGTACTGAAGCTGAACAATTACATCATAGAACTAGTTTAAGAGCTTATGCTGTTACGGTGAGAGAAGCAAAGAAAGAATTCTTTGCTGCCCTCATTGCATCTGCAAAGTCATGTCCAACGGAGCTTTTCCGGGTGGTGCAGTGGCTGATCAGTCCGGTTTCTCTCTGTGAATTTTCCAGTGCCTGCTGTGAAATGTTTGCTGACTTTTTTGTGGATAAAATTGCTCAGATTCATCATGAACTCAATGCTGTACTTGTGACAGGAAGTGAACTAGAGGTAGGGGAAGCCCCGCCATGTCAGTTTTTGTGGGATCAGTTTCAGTAGGTGTCACCCGCTGATGCGGCAGAGGTCCTTGGGACAGTGCGGTCCATCTGTTGTGAATTAGATCTGTGCCCATCCTGGCTGGTGAAGGCCAGCCGGGAGACATTAAGGTTGTTGCTGGAGGTGGTGGTCAATGCCTCTCTTACGGAGGGCAGAGTGCCGAGCCGCCTCAAAGAGGCGGTGGTTTGGCCTCTGCTCAAGAAGCCATCTTTGAGCGTTGGCTCCCTGGCCAGCTATCGGCCAGTCTCTAACCTTCCATTTTTAGGGAAGGTTATTGAATGGGTTATGGCCCGACTGGGTCGGTTTTCTTGATCCCTCGCAGTCTGGCTTTCGCCCAGGGTTTGGCATGGAGACTGCACTTGTGGCCTTGATTGATGACCTACGCCATGAATTAGATCAGGGTAGATCATCTATTTTGATCTTATTGGATCTGTTGGCAGTGTTTGATACCATTGATCATGAGATGTTGGTGACAAGGCTGCGGGACTGGGCTGAGGTGAGTGGGATTGTTCTTGAATGGTTCCGCTCATTCATGGCAGGGAGAACTCAGTGAGTGGTCCTCGGGCAATATACATCATCTCCCCGGGACCTCATGTGTGGAGTCCCTCAGGGTTCTATTCTGTCCCTTCTCTTGTTCAATGTGTATATGCAACCCTTGGGGGAGGTCATGAGACGGTTCGGCGTGCGATGTCATCAGTATACTGATGATACACAACTTTAACTCTTGTTTTCTGGATATCTGGGCCCAGAGGTCTCAGTGCTTACCCGGTGCTTGGCAGCTGTGGGGGACTGGATGAGGGTGAATTGTCTGAGGCTGAATCCCGACAAGATGGAGGTGATGTTGGTAGGGAGGGCTGAGGGGGTGGCGGCTCCTGTTATCAGTGGGATCTTCCCCCCTCTGGCTGCTCAGGTTCGTAGTTTGGGGGTGCTCCTCGACCCACAACTCCACCTGGATTGTCAGGGGAAGGCTGTGGTGAGGGGAGCATTTCTCCAATTACATCTGGTGCGACGGCTGTGGCCGTATGTCTCAGACTCGGACCTGGCAATCATCATCCATGCCTTCATTACCTCTCAACTGGACTACTGTAATGCACTCTACGTGGGGCTACCTTTGAAGACAGTTCGGAGGTTGCAGCTGGTGCAGAATGCAGCAGCCCATCTCCTAACGGGGACAGGTCACCATGAGCACATTACACCTGTGCACCGCTCTCTGCACTGGCTGCCTATAGTCTTCTGGGACCAATTCAAGGTGTTGGTTAGGGCTGTAGCGGAAAGTCGCAGCAGTAGCTATTTCTGCCAGAAACAGCGTTTCCGCAATTAGTGGTATGGTGTGGCAGAGGCTTTCATTCCGCTAGTTTCATTCCACTACTTCCGCAGTTCCACTAATTTCATTCCGCTGCTTCCACAGGCTTCACAAATAGCAGAAACATGCCATTTTCGCTACTTCCGCCAGCCCACAAAATAGTGGAACAGCGGTTTTCCGACAGTTTCCAACAATTCCACAATTTTTCCGATAGTTTCCGAATTTGTAGAATGCCGGTGGAATTAGCAGAATGTCAGCAGAAAAGCCACGGTGTGGCGCGGGCAATTCTGAAATGGCAGAATGGAATCACGATGTGGTAAAAGCTGATGCCGCTTAAGCCCTAGTGTTGGTGATGACCTATAAATCCTTAAATGGCTTGGGGACTGATTAGCTGGAAGACCGCCTCAGGCCGTGGGTCATTTCGTGGCCCCTGCGGTCGGCCGGGGGTGCCTGACTCAAGATCCCCCGGGTATCCCGGGTGGTGATGGCGAGGAGGGCGTTCTTGGTGGCCACAACCCGGGTGGAACTCCCTCCCGATGGAAGCCCATTTCTCCCCGGACCTCTGCTCTTTCCAAAGATCTTGTAAGACCTGGTTGTTCTGCTGGGCCTTCAGGGAGGGGTGTTGTGGGAGTGTTGTGGGTGGAGTTTTTTTTTTCTTTTTTTGCCTTTTAGTATCCTTGCCTTTTAGTATTTTTGATATTTTAATGTTTTAGTTTTATGTATTTTTATTGATGTTATTTTATGTGTTGTTCGCCGCTCCAAACTGTCAATGGAAGGTGGAGGTTTTTTTTGGTGTTTTAATTATTGTTATTATATTGGGAGATATATATTATTGGGAGATTGTTTTATTGTATTTTATATTTATTATTGTTGTTAGCCGCCCCGGGCTGCCTGTGGCAGGAGGGGCGGGATACAAAACCTGTAAAATAAATAAATAAAATAAACGTGCAGGAGGATGTGGGGTATAAGCACTTATAATAAATAATTAAATAAATATTTTAAAGTGGGTTGTGCTTGCACTGCTTGGCACCATACGGTCCATGCTGTGGGTTTGGCAGGTTTTGCCATGTGGCTTTTGCAGCTGCACTTTGGGTTTGTCTTGTGAATGTAATTGTCTCACTTTTGCTGTGGTTTTTATTTGGCACTGTACTTTTGATGGCACTGTACTTTCAACTTTGTCAAAATGTGCCCACCTGGGGCACAGGGGGATATTTTCTGGTTAATTTATGGTGTGTGGGGATGACACTTGCTTAACATGGGAGGGGGGGCATAGAGCAAGGAAGTCATATGTTTTTTTGGGGGGTGCAAGTCTGGTATCTTGTGGCTATGCCTGTTGGCTGGTGGTACATGGGACCATGGGGCCACACTTGTTGAAACTTGATTGATTGATTGATTGATTGATATGCTACGTCAGTGCACCCCACACACTCACTACAGAGCTTGCGTATTTCTGAGTTTCCACGATTCTGAGTTCCGAAGTTCAGAGCTCTGAGGTTTTCTGAGGTCCAGAGTTCTGAGTTCCAATTTCCGAGTCCTCTGAAAAAGTTCAGAGTGATGACCAAAAACTCGGTCCTGGTACTCAGAACCTTGGAAATCCTCACAAATATTTGGTGCACCTATTCGGTGCAGCCCTAGTCCAGAGGCAGCAGAGCTGAGGCATAAAGTTTTAAAACACAAATTACACTCTACTCTGTAAAACAATGACAATATTGTTGATCTACACTGGTGGAATAAACAAAACAATTGCATTTTTTTTTTAAAAAGCGTCAATTCATAGAAAAAAGCTTTTAAATGTTTTCTCTCTATTTAAGTGATGGAATTTTTTTCCTTACAGACTTTAATCCTTTTCCCTTTAACTGTAAAAAAATATGATTTTTGTTGTTACTGTTTTCATTTATAAAACTGGAAGCTTTTATCTCTTTAATGAATGTTTGTGTTTGCTTGTTGCCTGACTGCTGAAAGCCTCTTAACTAAGGTTGTGCATTTGGGTGGATAAAACACAAATAAACACAAAAGGAGCTTTTGGCATACACATTTGAAACACAAAAATGTCATGCAGTTTTCAGGTATGTGTGAGTATACTTTGTGCCTTTCAATTCCCACTGCTAAGCTGATCTTTTCAATTGTTGATCTAGCAGTCTGAGCACCTTTCAAGTTGCATGGTATGTTGTGCTGGTCGGAGGGGAGTTTAGCCCCAACAATGACAATGGCAATCTATAGGACTGTTTTAGGTTTACTTTTGATCTTTGAGTGCTTTGTGGTTTCAGGGCTTGGCCTGCTTTCACAGGCAACTAGAGATAGAACTGCATCCAGGGAACTGAAGAGAAAGGGGCAAGGGCATGAGTTTCCCCTGCTTTGTGTTCTTAGCTAGCTAATACCAGGGTCTTTTACTGTTTATTGAAATGGCACTACCTGTTCACATGTCTGTGCATGCACACACATGCGTGTCCATGCACGTGTGCGCGCGCGCACACACACACACACACACACACACACAGGCTACCCACAGAGACTGTACTATTCTGCTTGCTTGCTTCCCAACCAACTATAGCAGGTTCCAACATTTTGAGACACAAAACACAAAACTCACACAAAGCCCCCCACAAAAATTGGCACTGAAACCAGAATAGAAAGGAGAAATACAAAATGTATTCCACCCCCCACCCCCCTCCTTTGCCCATTCCTACTCTTAACTATAGGAATATCCTTCCGGTTATACCTCTTTGGCTGGGTCTGAAACAAAGCTGTCAATGTGAATATGTTTGTGCTTGAAGAAAGGACTTGAAGTGAATGCGGTGTCGCTGGATCACAATGTATGTTAATGTTACACTCCTGAACGTTTGGAAAGAGTAACTGCATCATCGTGGACCAAACCCACAGCTCACTCATGACAAATAAGAGTTTTCCCCTCCATTGACTTAGTGGGCTTCATTCCAATCTGATCTGCATAGCATAAGAGACTTTAGAACAAATCCCACCAGACTCCTCTCAGTCCCTTCCAGATTGCCAATTCCTGATTCCTGATTGGCAGCCCTTGCCCCATTCCCTCCAGTTCCCTGGATGCACTTCCACCCCTTGGCCTCTTCAGTGCAGCAGTTGAAATGAACAAAGTTGCTGATAGCAGTTTTCTACATTTCCTTCCTCTGATTAAAGGGTCAAAAGGCTTCCTGAACTGGTCTCTCAAGGGTCTAGTCTCCTCTTGGCAGGAGTACTTCCATTCCAGTCATGTCAACAATGCTTGCACGTGTATCAGAAGAGGACAGGAGATCCTTTTAGTGAAGAAACAAAAGAGATGAAAGCCAATTCTTGTCGATTTATCTTGCACCTCATGCATCTCTAAGAAGGCTCTATATAAATAGCCCCAGAGCTTCTGCCCTTGATGCCACTTGAATATGTTACAAGCAGCAACAGGTGGAAGGCATGCTTTAACAATTGAATGGCCTCTAGCAGCCATGACTAGAAGGTCTATTATATTTCTGATTCAAATTCCATATGCATATTTGGTTATTTCAGACACTGGGGTGGGGGTATTAGGGTCTTTAACAGAGGCTGGATAATATGAGCCTGTGATTTTTGTTTTGTTTTAAAGATGGATTTATTTGAATAATGTATGAGAGGAGAAAAATGATAGGGGACTGCTAGATTCCATGGCCTTTCTTTTCAGATACAGTGGGCAGCTAAATACTTCCCACACTGAATTTCATACAGGGTTAAACCTGCACTGAATAGTTATTACCCCCTCCCCCCCTCCTGTCGAACCAGAACTGCATGGTACAGCAGAATGTAAAACAAAAACTAAGTTTAGAATTAGGATATAAAAGGGAAAAAAATGTAGATAGGTTTTTGGCACTGGTTTGTGTATGAAACCCAAGCCAAGAGTACTTTGCATTTTGTAAAGATATTTGGAAGGAAACTGAAATTACAGAAATGCCTACCTCTGGGAACCAGAGAACAGGGCAAAGGAATCTGAAGAACTGGGGGGGATGAAAGGCCAGAGCCAATAACTTCATGTGATCTGGTACTTGGTGGTATAATGCTACCCAGCAGGATAAAAATCACAGTCCCTTTGCCATAGAACTCATTATGAACCAGGAAGAAAAGTTATTGTTTACAGCAGCTTTCCCTGTCAATAAGGAGAGGTGGGTTCCCCCCCTCCTATTAATTTGGAAAGTAGCAATCGTTCGTTAATTATATCATTTAATTTCTGAAAAGGAAATAGATTTTAAAGAAACACATTATTTGACTTGGGGTAAAATATATACTCTGCTCACTCTGTGCTACCAAAGCACTGTGCTTCATTTTTTCAATGTAGAAAGATACTGAAAAGAAAAGAAAACCATTTCTCTTGAATGGCTCAGTAGTTCTGTTAAACGGTGGGGGCCAAGATTCTGTCTGGATGTTGGATGGATGCATAATCCCCCTGAAAAACAATGTCAATAATGGGCTATATTCTTGTTGGGAGACTTCCCACCTCTTTGCCTCCCCAAATAAAAAAAGAGAACCTTTTCCACTTTGTTTTCTATTGAATAGAGCTGGTTGAAAGTGCAGGCAAAAATGGTTAGAGAGTGTGTGGTTGCTGTGTTCGTCCCACAAATATAAGGGATAAAGACAATGTAGTTAAATTATATCTTTTCTTGGACTAACTTCTGTTAGGGTATGCATGATTTCAGGCCCTACAAGGCCTTCCTCAGGCAGGGCCAGTCTTTGCATTTATGGTGCCTAGAATGAAAATGAAATGTGGGGCCTCGCCCTCCATACCCCAACCTCTTAAACCCCTTCTTTCACACATGTCTGGCCTTAGAATTTGCAGGGCCTAGGACAAAGATAAAATGTTTGGCCCTTGGTGGGAGTCCCTTGATCCTCCCCCTCAGGGGCACCCTCCTTTAGGCCTAGAGGTGGTCACGACTGGCATCCCACTGTGAGAGAGCGGGGGCCCCACACTCTCCCCTGGTGAAAATGGGGGTCACTGAGGGTGTTCTGGAAGTAGAGAAAATAGTAGGGCAAATAGGAAAATGTTGAAATCATGACATCCTGGCATTCTGTGGGGGGGTGGGCCTACATCAGAAAAGGAGTGGGGCTAAGGCATTAAGAACATAAGTAGTGCCATACTTAGTCAGACCAATGGTCCATCAAGCCCAGCATCCTGTCTCCAACATCGACCAATCCCCGTCACATGGGAGAAGTACCAGCAGTCACAATGAGCAATCCATTCCCTGTTAGTCACTCCCTGCTCCCAAATGAAAGAAATTCCCATTTTGTAAGCTACTTGGTTAATAGCTGTTAATGGACCTATTCTCCAAGAACATATCCAGTCCTTTTTTAAACCCAAGTATACTACTGGCCCCGACAACTACTGGCCCCGACAACCTCGTCTGGCAACAAATTCCATAATTTAACTATGCATTGAGTGGGAAAAAAACTCTTTTATTTGATTTGAATCTGCCAGCAGTTAGTTTCATGGAGTGTCCCCTAGTTGTAGTGCTACTTGAGAGGGTAAATAACCATTCCCTAACTACTTGTTCCACTCCACTCAAGATTATCAAGCCTCTCTTTGTACGGAAGCCATTCCAAACCCTTGGTCATTTTTGTTGCCCTGCTCTGCACCTTTTCAAGTTCTACTATATCTTTTTTGAGATGGGGAGACAAGAATTGCAGACAGTACTTAAGGTGCAGTCACATAATCGACTGTCGGAGCACCCACTCCCACCCCCTCCAAGCAAGACAGGACACAATCTTGGATTTACATGGCCGCACCCTTTATTATCCAATTACAAATAGCCGAATAGGTGAGGGGGTGACATCGCCTATTGCGATACGGGTCCAGCATCAACCATAACTAGTAACTTCAACAGAAGGGGCTGCGAAATACCTTCACCAGTCTCTTCAACAGTAAAACATCTCCCCTTCGTCCAGCGCTGAGGGCGCGGCCAAAGGGGACATTGTCCGTTCGGACATGAGTAAGGATTGAGGTGCCTGTCATGGGAGGCCTTACAATGCCCTGCCACTTTCACTGACACCCTTCTCCCAGGGAAACCAACACCCCGCGTGCAATATCCTGCACCGCCATACAAGTGGCTTCCCCATCCCTTAAGGAGATGACTCCTAATTTTCCTAATCCTACGTAAACGATACTGGACCCCCACCAGGGTGCGACAATTTCAATTTACTCCTTATGGACCTAAGCGAAGCACCACACCAAGTAATGGCGAGCCAAATTAACAACCATATACTGTAAGGAAGGTGAAAATACAAGTAGGTCCACTGACCAATGTATACTTGCCAAAAATTCCTTCCTGGCCCATACTAATGCAACCGGTAACCACAGTATAAGGGGAGGGCGGGTGGGTGCTTCTTCTTCCCCCGCTCCTCCTAAAGTGAGCAGGGAGAGCCTCTGATGCCACTGATTGCCCCACGTGACTTCAGGGGCTGATCAGCGGCTCTATACGTTTCGCGCGGTCTTCAAGGGTTGCCAGGCAACCCTTGCAAGCCAGCCACAGTGCAGCCAAGTCTCCGTGTAGCCGCTGCAAGTGGCGCTGGACCATCCAGCCCCCTTTTCGCTCCACAGGAGAGGGGGAGGGAGGAAATGGGGTGAGACAACCCCCCACCACCTGGATTTGCGGTGGAGGGTATTGTTGGCCCATCCACTCCCACCCCCTCCAAGCAAGACAGGCCTTACAATGCCCTGCCACTTTCACTGACACCCTTCTCCCAGGGAAACCAACACCCCGCGTGGAATACCCTGCACTGCGGTACACGTGGCTTCCCCATGCCTTAAGGAGATGACTCCTAATTTTCCTTATCCTACTTAAACGATACTGGACCCCCACCACCCTGGATCCAATGATACTTAGGCGGATCCAGGCCCCCACACCTATTGCAAAACCAATTCCAAACCTGCCTTGAGAGCTCCGAGATAAATAGCATTACCAGCTGGGGACAAATGTACCCCATCTGCCCTAAAGTAACCCACTTCCTTATATGTAATTTGTGTGTGACTAATTGTCCCAAATCCAATTGAATCTAACCATTTATTAATCTCCCTATTAATTGTCTTACGTATCTTATCTATTCTTTTGGTCAAATCACCCTCCCCCCACCGTAATCTGGTCACTAACTCTGTCCAAATTATCCTAACTACCTGAAAATATCGCTGCACCTCCCACAAATCGTTCTTAATAACCCGTATCAACTGTACCCCTTTGAGTCCTGGCAAATCATTCTCCACAAGGTGAATAACTAATATATCTGGTCTGTGCCATTTTCCCAACTCTCCCAACATTGGCAGCAGTTGGCGCCACCTCATACCACTCCTCCCATGCCAGTTGATTATAGCTCGTTCTGAGAGTCCCATCTGGGCACCAACTGGGGATTCTCGTACCGCCTTCGCTGCCCAGCGCACCAAGCTGTGCCTGCATATTCAAATCCTAGCCCGTCTGGACACGGTCTGATCTGCAATGGAAGGAGATGGCATGGTTAAATCAGCATATCAATGTCATTCAACGCACGTAGGCGTGGTATGCTGCCGAGCGCCAACGGCCAATGGCCTGAATCTCAGGGCCCGACATCCCTATTTGCGCCGCAAATGTGGCTGTGCCTATGCAAAATGAATGAGAACCATAATCCCGGGGTGAGACGTTCAGTTTCACCAATGTGGCCCTAAGGACGGACATGAATTGGTATCTGGTAACCGGTTTACCATTCAGATGGCAAAACAGAAGGTCCCCCCCCAGGGGCCGAATCGCCAAATAAGCTTGGACTGCCAAAACCGGGCACAATCCGGGATCACCTGCCCGGGCCAGCGTAATCATCTTCCCTTTTCCCCGCTGGTCAGTCTTGGATACCATTAATCGAATTTTTACCTGCCTACTCTCCCACTGGATATCTCGATACCCTATTGCCCTACCTGACCTATCCCCAGCTGACTCTGCTACCATCTCGCTTACCCTAAAGGCTCAAAAAAATGCCACTTTAAACAGTGTGGCAAATAAAGTTTCTTCAAAGCTATCAAAACACACTAACCTCAATGTTTCTACTATTCTGACCAGTAAGGGGGGGGGGGTAATAGGTAACCTGGTGTGACCAGGTATTGGGCTTTCCCAAGCCCACGACTCCAGCAACTTGCGTGACAAAAATCCTCCACTGGGGGTGGGTGACCAGCCAACTGGCTCATAAACCTCAGAGCAGCCAATTTTCCTAAAATAGTACTGGCAGCAAGCCCGTCATTTCTTAATGGCATGGCAAACTGCAATACTTCAGCCTCAGGGATGGGGAAACCCATGTCCCATCCCTGCTCAGACCGGAACAACTGAAAAGCCTGGAAGGCTGCCTGGTATGCAGCCCTGGTACGCCCCGCAAATGATGCCTGAACCGAGGAACTTAACTCCAGGATCCAAAGTTCCACAGGTCGTACAGCATGGGTTCTGGGTTCTCGCTTGCCTCTGGAGCGAGCACACACAAACGCTCCATCTGGAAATGAGAGAGAGCATCTGCAATCTCATTCTCGAGTCCAGGAACATGCCTCGCTCAGAACAGAATGTTGTGCTGGAGGCACAGCAGCACCAAGTGCCTAACCAAAACCATGACCCTCTGGGAACAAGATGTCAAGGAATTAATTATTTGAACCACTGCCTGATTATCACACCAAAAGAGCACTACTTTGTTGGCCAATTTACTGTGCCATAATCTGACAGCTACTACAATGGGAAACAATTCAAGGAATGTAAGATTTCTGGTGATGCCAGTCTGGGCCCGCTCAGCTGGCCAGGCAGCCGCACACCAGTGCTGCTGGAAAAAGACCCCAAATCCGCATGCACAGGTGGCATCAGAGTGGACCTGCAGCTCCGCATCCAACATAACATGTCCTCTCCAAACTGATACCCCATTGTACTGCTCCAGAAATGATAGCCATACCCTCAAATCCTCCTTAATTTCTTTGGTTACCCTGATGTGATAATGAGGCGATAAGTCCCCAGCTAACCGCCCGTACAAACGGGACAAAAATGCCCTACCTTGTGCAACTACCTTGCATGCGAAGTTTAAGTTCCCGATGAGTGACTGCTACCTAACCATGACCTTGTTAGCTGAGACACATTCCCCGATCTTCTGCCTCAGTGCTATTACCTTGTTCTTGGGCAGGCGGGAAACTCCGAGGGTCAAGTCTAACGCAATCCCTAAATAAATGAGCACCGAGGCAGGACCCTCTGTCTTTTCTGGAGCTAAGGGGATGCCCAAATGTGCAGTTATGCATTCAAATAGGGCGACCAATTTCCGGCAGTCCGACCCGCCACAGTGGCCGACGAAGAGGAAGTCATCAAGGTATTTGGTAATACCTCCCCCACTTGCCTCCCGATGTACAATCCATGCCAACAGGGAGCTGAAGCGCTCAAATGCCAAGCACGATATAGAGTGCCCCATTGGCATGGCCTTGTCGTAGTAATATTTCCCTTGAAATTGGAAGCCTAATAGGTGATAACTGTCCAGGTAGACTGGCAAAAGACGGAAGGCTGACTTAATGTCGCATTTTGCCATCAACGCCCCGGTGCCATACTGCTTGATCAGTTCTACAGCCGCATCAAATGACGCATAGTGTACTGTCGTCAGGTCTTTGGGTATCCCGTCATTTACTGAGTGGCCTCGAGGATACAAAAGGTGATGGATTAGATGGAACTGCCCCGGGGCTTTCTTAGGTAGTACTCCCAACGGGGAGAAGACCATTCCCTTCAATGGTGGTACATCAAAGGGGCCAACCACTCGACCCTCCATCACTTCCTTCCATATCTTCTCTGCCACCACCTCCTCCATGCCCACTACCGACTTCAAATTGGGAAGCACTCTACCTAATGGCACCTCTCCCACTGGTATCCTAAAACCCTCTTTGAACCCTCTCACAACATAGTTCACCTCCTCCTTGTCAGGGTGCATGAGCAAAGCTCCCAACTTCCCTTTTGACCAAGGCGTGGGCCGGGGGCAGGAAGCCGCCAGGTGGAACCCTCCACAGGAGGGGCAGGTATGCCGAAACCTGCACGAAGGACGCGTACACACCCACAACCGGGAAAATTCCCAGCATTGTCCTATGCTGCCTGGGTTCGCCTGCCTGCCCCCTGCCCTGCCTGGGTCATTCAGCGGGGCCACACTCCCTTTAGCCAAGAGGTGGCCACTATCCATCTTAGGGGCCCCTTTTGAGTCACCCATGCACGTCAACCACAAGTCTTGTGCTTGGATGTCCCATCGGAGCCCGGGCTTAAATGACGCACGATGCCTAAACACCTCATCATACCGGAGCCACGTCCCCGATGGCCCGGTTTCATATGCCCGTCGAATGATCTCAGCATATTTGAGGAGTACTGCCCCTTTCTCTGGGAACATTTCCAACTGCACGCCATGGTATATGGCGTAGGCAGCCATCCAGTTGGCCCAGTTTCAATCAGCTTTTGGGTGCTTGTACCGCTCCTTCTCCTTTTTTTCGTCCTCCTCCCCTGGTTCAACTATCGGGTCGCTAAAGAGGAGGGCAAAAATATTGACATATTCTCCCCTCCAAATCTTCTCCCTTGTGGCAGGTAATAAATGTTCCCTTATGGGGTCCGATAAATCCACGAAACTTCCCCCCGTGGGTGGGAGCTGGTGTGGCAACCCAGGTCCTGTGTATTGCGGAGCCCACTGCCTCGGGAGTGCCTGCCCTGGGGCAACCCCCCTTGCGTGGCTGTAGTCGGCCACCCCTGTGTCGTGTATGTTACCCATGTTGGTAACCATTCCCATTGCCCTGCTCCTGCTGCGACCTGAGCGCACTCCTAGGTTGATTAAGAGGGGGCCACTGCCCACTATCGGGTACTGTCACCCCCCCCACACCCACTGGGCTGCCCAGCTGTCACGGCAGCCGTGAGACAGGTGGGACCCCAAACCTGCAGGGCCTGTTGTGCCTGCATTTGCTCGGCAACAGAGGGCAGCCCCCCATAACTCCAACTCTTTTGTGCCACCCCTTGGGCGGTTGTAAATTGAGGGATGGGGGATGAGACCTGCACCCAACCCCTGTTCCACCACAAATATTGCGGGTGTTTTCTTCCAGGGGGAGGGGGGGCGGCCTAAACCAATGTTCTGGGCACACGGCCATCCTTCTCCAATCGTACCCGGGTTGTTGGTGCCATAAAATCCTGGACCTGCTACTGGAGGGGAGATACTACCCTGGACCATGGGTCCCCTTGTCCCCCCCATCTGCATACCTTCCACTGGTACCGTGTAGTGTTGTGTCCCCCAACCGTCTCGATCCCTCTCTGCAATCGCCCACTCCAGGGCCTCAATCCGCGCTAGCAATCGAGGGTCCTCCCTGCTGCCCCGAGCTTCCTGCTGGTACCTGGAAAAGTCTTGCACAAGGGGTGGAGGCCCCTCATCCTGAGCCAACTCCTCTGCCTCCAACTCCCCCCTGGTGCACCTTTCACCTTCCTCCTCCTCCAGCTCAACCCGGGGCTCCCTTTGAGATGTTCTTTGCCACCTGCCCATTGCCTGCCACCCTGCCTCCTCCTCTGCAAACCGGGCAGGAGGACCTGCCTGGCGGCCACTTCTCCTAAGCCCACTTTCAGCCACTTGGGTAGGGGAATCCACCCACTCATGTTGTTGAGCCCCAGCGTGGGCTTCTGGGGCCAGGGCTCTAGTCAAGGCCTCAACTACAGGCCTAGGGATGCCTACCCCAGATGGCCCTGGCCTGCTGTCCAGGCTACTTTGGCTCTGGGTGGCCTCACTTGGTCCCGCTGCGGGGGGGGGGGCATCTCTCCTCCAAACACAGCCACCTCACAAGCTGCCAGGCGTTCCCATGCCAACCCCCCAGCCACAGGGGGCTGCAGATTCGACTCCATGGGAAGGGGTGACCCTCCCTGTCCTTTATTGCCCCTCTTGCCCCCTTTTATGGATGAGGCACTCCCAGGAGCTGCTGCCCCCTTTTTACTTCCCCCTTTCTTCACCCCTTTTGGGGTGGCCTTAATTTTTGGGGCCTTTTGGGCCTGAGCCTCAGCCCCTTCCCTGGGGCCCTGCTTGCACCCTTGAGCCATCTCCACTTGCCTGGCTCCCCACTACTGTTATCTGCAATGCTCCTTTCAATGCTGCTCCCTCCTTCTTCAGGATCCTCGTCTCCCAGGCCACGCACGAGTCTACCTCCCTGCACCCAGAACTCGCGCGGCCTGCTTCTTCTTTCCCTGCTCCTCCTAAAGTGAGCGGGGAGAGCCTCTGACACTGCTGATTGCCCCACGTGACTTCAGGGGCCAATCAGCGGCTCTACACATTTCACGCAGTCTGCAAGGGTTGCCAGGCAACCCTTGAAAACTGGCCACAACGCAGCCAAGTCTCCGTGCAACCACTACAAGCGGCGGCTGCACCATCCAGCCCCCTTTTTGCTCCACAGGAGAGGGGGAGGGAGGAAATGGGGCGAGACAACCCCCCACCACCTGGATTTGTGGCGGAGGGTATTCATATAGGGGCATTATGATATTTTCAGTTTTATTCTCTATCCTTTTTCAAATAATTCCTAACATTGTTTGTTTTTTTGACAGCCACTGCACATTGAGTGGCAAGCCAAAAAGGGATGTGAGGAGCAACTTGCTAAAGATACTAAAACTCAAAATAAAAACTTTTTCAACTTTTACATCAGAAACAGGAAGTCTGCTAGAGAGTCCGTTGGGCCGTTAGATGACATTTTATTTTATTTTATTTTATTAGCCATCTCCTCGTGCCCATGGCATCCTGGGGCGGTTTACAACAAAAATAAGAACAATTTAAAACACTAATACAAAATTTGAGTCTAAAATCACCTAACATTCCCCCCCCCCCCCAAGCTCGGTATGCTATAGGCAGCCAGTGCAGCGCACGGAGCACGGGCGTGATGTGCTCCTTTTGGCTCGTCCCTGTCAGGAGATGATCTGCTGTGTTCTGCACCAGCTGCAGCCTCCAAACCAGTGTCAAGGGAAGCCCCACATAAAGCACATTGCAGTAGTCCAGCCTCGAGGTGATGAAGGCATGGATGAGGGTGGCCAGGTCGGGTCTGAAAATACACAGACGCAGCCTCGCACCAGATACAGCTGTCAGAAGGCGGCCTTTGCCACCATCTCCACCTGCTGATCTAGGCGGAGACTCGAGTCCAATAAAACTCCCAGACTCTGAACCTGCTGGGCTACGGGAGGGTGGATTCCCTCTACAAGGGGGGCTGACACCTCCCTCGCCCTACCCACCATGATCACCTCTGTCTTATCAGGGTTGAGCTTCAGTCTGCTCTGCCGTAATCAATCCGCCACAGCCTCCAAACATTGGGACAGAACTGAGACAGCAGGACCTGGGTCAGTTGAAAAGGAGAAATAAAGCTGGGTGTCATCAGCATATTGGTGGCAAAGCACACCAAACCTTTTCACGATCTCCCCCAGGGGCTGCATATATGCATTAAATAATAATGGAGACAGATTAGAACCTTGCAGAATGCCACAGTCCAGAGTCTGGGGGCTGGATGACTCAGCCCCAAGGACAACCCACTGGCTTCTCCCTGACAGGAATGATCGGAACCATCCAAGGACAGCCCCGTCCAGACCCCCCAGGGCTCACAATTGTCTCAACAGCAGCCCATGGTCCACTGTGTCAAAAGCGGCTGAGACATCTAGCAGGAGAAGAAATGTTGAACGTCCTGCGTCCATCTCCCGGCGGAGATCGTCTACGAAGGCCACCAATGTCGTCTCTGTACCATAGCCAGGGCAGAACCCTGATCGGAATGGGTCAAGGAAACCGATGTTGTCAAGATGGGCCCGGAGCTGCAGTGCCACCGCCCGTTCAATAACCTTCCCTAAAAAGGGAAGGTTAGAGACAGGACAGTAGCTGGTGAGTTGTCCACATCCAAAGATGATTTATTATTATTATTATTATTATTATTATTATTATTATTATTATTATTAGTAGTAGTAGTAGTAGTAGTAGTAGTAGTATAGCACCAGCTGTGTATCTGGTGCTTTACAGAACAAAGATAAAGACTCAGTCCCTACCTACGACTTACAATCTAAAAAGACAAGGGGGTGCACCATGGCCTCCTTGAGACTGGGGGGCAGCCTCCCCTGCTGAAGTGACGCACTGATTACCCTCGCTAGCACTGTCCTGACCCCAATGTCTCCCTGGAGACTTTCACCAACCAGGATGGGCATGGATCTAATTCACAACTGGTGGCTCTAACAGACCCCAGAACATCCATAGCATTGACTGGCGTCACTTCCTGAAACTCAACCTAGGAAGTTGGACCAGACAGGGCCTCCATAAACTCGCACTCTACCTCTACTGCCCCTAATCCAGCGTTGACGTTGCTCTGGATCCAAGCGATCTTGTCTGCAAAGTAGATGGCAAACTCCTCACAGCGGGCCTGGGACAAGTTCCTGTCCAGGCAGAGGGAGGTCGGACTGACCAGCCCCTGCACCACCCAGAACAGCTCTGCTGGACGTGGCTTTGCAGATGCTATGAGGGCAGGCAAAGAATTCTTTCTTTGCTGTCCTCACAGCCTCAACATAGGACCGCAAATGGGCCCTATGAAGAAGTCGGTCAGATTCAGCATGAGTCTGACGCCAGCATTGCTCTAGTCGCCTACCTACCTGCTTCATACACCGCAGCCCCTCGGTAAACCAAGGGGCCCTGAGGTGATGAGACAGAGGTAGGAGATGTCTCAGAACCACCCTGTCAATGGCCTCGCCAAACCAGATGTTCCAAGCCCGAACAAGCTCATCAACTGAGCGGCCGTCAGGGTCTAAGGAATTGAAAGGGGTACTTAGGGAGGAAAAGGACATTGTAGAGAAGCTGAATTAGTTCTTTGCTTTGGTCTTCACTGTAGAGGATGTTGGGGAGATACCCACACCTGAACCTTACTTTTTAAGTGATGAATTGGAAGAGCTGTCACAAATCAACATGATTATGGAGGAGGTCCTAGGGCAAATTGACAAACTAAATATTAACAAATCACCAGGACATCTTAGCTTACTTCTTTTACCCATTAAAAAGCTAGGAGGCTCCCTTCCTCCTCCTTTGCCAATTAAGAGATTATATTCATGCTGTAATCTAGTAGCAGCTCTCAGGATTGCTATGTTCTATGACCGATGAAGACATACTCTCTGTCTGTGAATCTCCAACTGGCCAAGAAAGGAAGTTTTGGAAACCCTTCCTCTTTGCATGTGGATTATCCAAAGACATATGTACATTGTAGGCATGACTAGCAGCTATGGAATTATTGTCAAAACATTAGAGAAAGAAACCTGATAGCCTGTAGAAGTAGATACAAACCACTAAAGCTGTGAACTTTTTTGTCCATGTCATCTTTCATCTGAGCTGACAGGGCTCATCAGCAGCTGAAAATCAGTATGTGTGCCTTGGTACTGGGGTTCTCTGCCACCTTGATGCATATTCTGTATAGGAGAAATTGGCTGACTAGATGGTGTGCTGGAGTAATGACGGTATGTACAGAGAAGGGCAATGAGAATGATAAAGGGTATGGAACGGCTTCCGTACAAAGAGAGGCTTGACAAGCTGGGTCTCTTCAGCTTAGAGAAGACAAGATTGAGAGGGGACATGATAGAGGTTTATAAAATCCTGAGTGGTGTGGAACTGGTAGATAGGGAATGGTTATTTACCCTCTCAAATAGTACTAGAACAAGGGGACGCTCCATGAAACTAGCTGCCGGCAGATTTAAAACAAAGAAAAGGAAGTACTTTTTCACTCAACGCATAATTAACTTATGGAATTTGTTGCCAGAGGATGTTGTCAAGGCCAGTAGTATAGCTGGGTTTAAAATAGGCCTCGATACGTTCTTGGAGAGTAGGTCCATTAATGGCTATTAACCAAGTAGCTTACAGGATGAACTTCTTCCTGTTGGGAGCTGGGAGTGAACAACGGGGAATTGATTGCCCATTGTGAGTGTTGGTTCTTCCCCCATGTGATCGAGATTGGCCGCTGTCAGAGACAGGATGCTGGGCTTGATGGACCATTGGTCTGACTCAGTATGGCACTTCTTACATTTTTATGTCATTACCGTCATTATGGCATTCTTCTTACCCTTTCCTGAGGTGGCCCTGCATCCACAGGGCACCATGATGTTAAAGCCCTGTGTGGGGATGGGGTCATGCTAGGGTGGCCATACCTCCCCTTTTAACCAGGATGCTTATGAAAAATACATGGTTCCAGGACTGCATTGGTTCCACTGCAGCCCTGCACCATGTATTTTTCATAAGTGTCCTGGATTAAAGGTGAGGTATGGCATCCCTAGACTGTCACCCCCATTATACTGGACCCAGCTGTGTCAGGACCAAGCTCCAGTCCTGATGCAAGTCCTAATCCTGATTTCATTTGCAATGCACCTGCTTCACAGTGACATACCATCAACTTTGATAGCACCCTCCCAAATTTTCCCTGGCGTAGGGGAAATTAGAATCAGGACATATCCTGTATGTCATGCTATTTATATCATGTTCCTAACTTTCGTGGTTTCCAAGGATGCCTCTGGCCCAAATAAAGCATTAGCATATTCACAATAAACCTTGGCAATTCTTTTCCACCTTGTGCTATGCAAGAAGTTAATGCTAGCTTCTTTCAGAGCACCGCATTTGGTCTTTAAAGGGTTTCTTCTGGCTTTCTGTTCTTTATCTCTGTTGTTGGCTTGGCTGTTCCCTTTCCTTCATACTGCCTGGCATGGCTCTTTGCCTCCTCTGCATCTGAGCCCATTAGACATGGAGACGTGGGATTTACAGTGCTGCTGGCAGGACCAGACAGAGAGAACTACTCTGTAACCGTATCCCTGTCTCCCAGCAAAGAAAATTTTTGATGGGAATCTTTATACACTAAAGTACATGTAAGAACACAGCCTCTCAATGTGTGCCTTTCATTAGCGTTAATGATATCTATGAATGAGCACTGAGGGGAGAAAAGTGATGTCTTTGTCTGTGATAAAATATAATATATAATACTCCACAAAAAACTCAGCAGAACATGAGCTAAGACTGCAGTGCCGTGTGACTTACAATCTTTGATCCAAACACCACGAAGAATGGAAATAGAGTCAGTCCACCTTATCCAAACTCTTTGGAGGAAATGCTGCTTTGTTCAGATAAGTGGGGTCTTGGGGAAAAGGAAGTGAGGTACCAATTGGTGAGGTAAGCAGGGAAACCAGGGCCTGGGCATTCATGGGGCCCTAGAAAATACTGAGTGTTGAGAGAAGGCTGAACTGTGCGATTCTGACAAAGACACGGTCCTGCCTACCCTGTTTTTCACTAAGTAGAGCAATGCAGTGCCACCCCAGCACCATGCAACTCCGCCATCACTTGCTACCCACCTAATGTCCATGACAGTTAAGAAGGGCCATGAACAGGGCAAGGGGCTCCCACTGTTCCCCAACCCCTTGAGTGTGTGTGTGTGAGTGAGTGAGAGAGAGAGAGAGAGAGAGAGAGAGAGAGAGAGAGAGATTCACGGTAGGCCAGTAGTTACTTTGACAATTAATTATCAGTAACCGCACAGTCATATTTTACCACCCCTAGAAAAGGCCTGGTATGGGGCCTAGTAATTTGACTTGCCCAAGGCCCTATTAAACCAGGCTACACTGGAGGGGGTGCCCCAGTCTCTTCTCTTCTCCCTACAGCTGTCTCTGCCAATGCCTTCCCTGGTTCAACACTTCCCACAGACTGAATGAGGGAACAGTGAGCCCAAGGCAGGTGAGAGCGAAAGTGACTGCAGAGAAAGGGGGAAGAGAGTGCAGTGAGAGACCTGTCTATGGCAGCAGCACCTCTGTCCCACTCTGTGAATCAGAACACAGTCTGTCACTACAAGGGACAAACGGTCCTTGAGAAGAGTGAAATGTCCAGATTAGTGAGCTGTATAAGAGAGTCTCTATTGGCTATATTTCTCCATACACACAGGTGCTAGCTTTCCCCTTTAATGCATGTGCATAGCTATAATTAACACTAATGAAACACTATATTAACACATTGACATTTATACAAAGGACAAATTCTCACTGGCATAAATTGGTGCAGTTCTTTTGAGTTCCGTAGACCTCTTCTGATTTACTCAGCTGAGGTTATGGCCCTTTGAATTTTCAGAACTTCATTAGATAAGTCTCTGTCTCAGTTCCGTTTCTGTAAAATGGGAATATTAATGACCTATCTCATACAGGTGTTTTTGTAAAGCACCTTGAACACAAAANTTGATGTAATAATAATAATAATACAATTCATATAAAATATAAAAATTTGAATAATTGTTTAGATTCCCTGCTACATACCAATGCAAAGCAAAGTGGAAATCAATTGCATCTCATCAAGGGAGTCATGGAAGTTTGGTGTGGCAAAACCTAGGGGAATATTGTAAGTTTTATCTGCATCACGTGTTTATAACTAGCTATTTGGGTTGCTGACTAATGCATTGGACAGATGATTCCCAGGTTGGATGAAGAAAGCATCACATTCTGAAGCATTTTCACCACAACTTGTTCCATCATATCACAATGCCTGGTTCAGGAGAACCACGTACAGGGGCTGGTTCTTGAAGCAGCTCACTATATTAGGTGCAACAAAATGACACCGAAAAATGACTGCCTCAGCAGCACTCAGGCAGGAATAACTTAGACATCAGTGAGATGATGAGCATGTAGAGATCCTGATATGCCTTGAGAGAGCACGTCTCTATAAATATCCTCCATTATTCTTTGGAATAGTTTTCAAAAATAATCGGCTTAACAAGGGTGGGAAGACATCAATTCCTACTGCACAATCCAGCAGTGAACAGATAAAATGTCAGGCTGTTTGGTTGTGTCCCTTTCTTATTTATTTTTAACTTATTAAAGGCTAAGCATAATGCTTTCACAGTTGAAACCTGTTCCCAAACATTCCTGTGAGATTCCCAGCCTACAGTAGTTCCCTCAGAACTATATTCGGCAGTTGACTACTAAAGCAATGTTCTATTATTAACTAACATGTAATTAGTTCATTATAAAATACCTCAGCTGAGCGCAGTGTAACATAATACAGCCTACTAGCAGAGTGGGAGATTTCAGGCGCTACACAAATGGAAGCAAAATTACAGTGTAGAGAAGTAGAGAGGAGTCGGTGCCAGCTGGCAGGATACTAAGTGTTTCAAATTACTGCATATTTATGACCTCTGTGTTCCTTAAAAAAATTAATTAGATTATGCTATTTGAGAATCTTGGAATGTCGTGGCTAAAAGCCAGGCTTATCTGCACTACACAGCTTAAGTTTAATTAAGATGTTTTAAATTTCACTGGTACCTTTTTAAAAAAATTGTATTTCTGAAAAGTAATAACTTGTAGGAACTAACATTTAACAGGGCGAGAATGCCAAGGTGCCAGATTGCCTAATGGGACTTGGGCAGGGAAGGAAACACAGTCCAAAGACTCAAAAGGAAGATGGCTTTGCCCCCTTAACTCACCAAAACCTGATCCCTGAAATTCAAAGACTGAAATTAGTAAGTAAGTAAGTTTATTCTGGATTTAGCTTTCACCGTATCCAGAGAAAAGGGTACAAACGGATACATTTAACGAGGTAAATCTAGTATAATATTAAATATTAAAACAAATTAATACTCTTGACAAATTAATACAAGTAACAAAGTAAACCTAATGTAAAATTAAGTATTAAAACATCAAAAAAGGTAATACTGTCCACAAAATAACATAGGGGAGACATACAGTTTCAAGCCTTAAGAGCTCAACATCTAGCCAAGGGTACACTCAGGGGGCAAACTCATTTAACAAATATGTGCCGCGTTCTGTCCTGAGACCTGCTAATTTGCTGCCGAACAGCCCTCCTTCTTTTAAGGGCTAGGCCGATAAACCTTGCCACAGCTGTTAAGGAATCCGCTGATGTTAAGGTCAATAAATAAAAGAGTTTCTGACTATCTGTAGCAAATGATGAGGATTCTATCCAGGTCTCTCTTGACTTCTGATAATATGGGCATTGGAATACAAAATGCACAACTGTTTCCTCGACTTGCATGGAACATGAACATAACCTTGCCTCATAAGGTATCCCTGTTAGATGTCCCTCCATGACCATCAGATCAAGCAAAGCAAATCTGCATAGAGTTATATTTCTCCTCAAGATTGGACTAACGAGGAGATCCAAATATTCCTCCATAGCACACTTTAGTTTAAGTTCCCAGTACATAGGGGCTACTCTCCAAGGGCTGAAATTAACCATACTGTCACACATTAAAAAGAAGCTTCAGAAAGCATCCTTATGTAATCCTGTAGGGGGGGTTCCATGCTGTTGGTATGTCTGAATCTGAACTATGGTGCTACGCAGTAACTCAGTGGCGCAGCAATTGAAATTTCCCCAGGAAACAATCTAGAGAGTGTTTTGAATGCTGCACTACTGGGTTACCACATGATAATACCAAAGTTCAGATTAGGGCTGAAACAAAATTTCACCCACATAAAAATCTCATGGAGAATAAGCTTCTCAATGAGATTTCCCATGTCAGGAATCTCATGAGAATCGGCGTTCTTACCAGCATTCTCATGAGAGTCTGAAAAATGACTGCCTGGTGGCTGTGTATATGCAGCATGGCTGCAGCAGCCATTTTGTAAATGTGCAGAGCATTTGGGGGCTTTCGAGAATCTCGCAAGATTCTAAAAAATCTCAAAAAATGCTCTGTGCATGCACAAAATGACCACCAGAGGGCACACATAAGCAGAATGGCCGTAGCGGCCATTTTGCACCTGTTCAGAGCATTTTTAAGGTTTTCGAGACTCTCGCAAGATTGTCAAAAAACTAAGTGAGATCTCTCGAAATCTTGCTGGGGCTGCAAGAATCTCCCAGCATTCTCGTGACTTGAAAATGCTTTTTCATTCTCGTTTCAGCCCTAGTTCAAATGTTACAACAACCTCATTGAAACCTCCACCCCCCACACAACACCCCAGGCTTACAATGGGTTTTCTTCCAATGATTTTCAATTTTGCAGTTTTTTGTACATCTGAAAGCTATGTAAGAAGAGAATCTGAAATTAAGGAGGAAATTGTACCCTCCTGCACCTTACACTCATGACGTGATATATCTGCCCTGCCCAGGATATGACTTGCATTGATTCTACAGATGTCCATAAAATGAATTCTGCTCATATGCAGTTATATAACTGCAATACATGTACATCCTTTGTTATCTGTGCGGGAGGAGCAAGAGTTTAAGTTCAACCACTGTATGAAAAATTATTGTAATTTAAAAATCTTATGTTCTTTACGCAGCGAGGTGTTTTTCCCAGGACCTGCTTCCATGATTCTTTTATTGAAAGCATCTATTTGATACACTTGGCTGAATTAGGTAAAAAGCATTTTACTACCCACCAAACCCCCAAATCAGATTGTTCTAAAAACTTTGTGATGTCAGTCTGTTTGCTGTTTCCACGTAAATACCTCATGATCCTCTTTTGTTTCCCCGAGAAATCAGGAAAGCTCTGGGTGTAGTACATGAATGTGAAAAAACGTCAAATAAATATTCAGCTTTCAAAAAAAGAAAGAAAAAAACCATCAAAAGCAAACACACCTATAGTATGGGATGCATCATTTATCTTTATTTTATAGCATGGTTTGACTGCTTTCAATGCTTTGTCAAACCTTGACTGCTTTGTCAGAGTGCTCTTAAAAAAAAAAAGAGAAAATCAAATGATGTCTGGAAAGCATAGCAGAGAACCACACATCCAAAGTTCAGGAAGCATTCCCATCATCCAGGCCTCTTGCTTTATTAGGATATCATGTAGCTCCATCCCCCTTAATAGGAGGCCTACAGAAATCAGGTGGCTGCTCCGACCAGAGGCTCAGGGAAGAACAGTTATTATTACCAACACCTTGCTCTGAGTTGTCCCTCTTAGTTCTAGCTGTATTCCCTTCAAAAACGGTGAACTCCACATCAGAGCCATAACTCACCTATGACCAACGGGGCAGTGACCATGGATGCATTTACATGAGGGGCACCAACTAACTATGCCCCAGGGCAGCTGAATCACCAGCTGTGTGTGTGCTGCCTTCCCCAGATTCCCTTCACTGCTGGTTCTGCAGCCAGCATGAAGCAGGAGTACTTAACCAGTACTAATGGACACACAGCTGGCTAATTAAATTACAGCTCTGTTCCACATATACCCACACATGAACTAGTAAAAGTAGGTTCAGTGACCTGCTAGTATCATTAACTCTCATAGGGGTCTTCACCACATGAATTTGGAGATTGTAGTCACAACAATTGGTTTTCAAACTTTGAATAATGATCATCTAAAAACTACAGATTCTAGAAAAACTTTTTGCAAGGAATGCAACCAATCTACCAAGCTGTACAATCGAGTCCCACCGGGAAAAAAATTAAAGATGGATGAGGGACATTGAAAGCATGAATAGAATGACAGCACTAACACATTTCTACGCCAGACTTCCAAAGGTAAAGGAAATAAAATGGCAAATATTTGCACAAAGCCTCTGTCTTCAGGATACTAGCAAGTGAACTCCATTGTGCTCTCTGTGACTGGGAAAGGGCTTTTGGCTGAACCCCACTGCACTTCCAAACATGGCTGTGACTTTAGGGTGAAAACAAACAATTTCAATATTCCACATCAGCTAACATAGGGTATTTTCAGATGTGACAGGGCTCAATTTGCCCTGCCATGGAAACACCCTAATGATTCCCCGCCGGGGCCAACACGTAACGGCCAATAGATGTGTTGGCCGCTCCCAGCAAGGAATCCGGGGGGGGGGGGCATGTGGCACAACATGCGGCCGCACGGCCCCACCCCCCACGCTCCCTAGGCTGGCCGCCCTTTTGGGAGACGGGCGGGTGCCGCGGCCAATACAACCGCAGCGCCTGCTCGCATTGACCATTGCCTGGAATCCCACCGCTGATTCCAGGCCGTGGTAGGGGGACAGATGTTACGGTCCCCTTGATCATGGGGGGAATCACATTCAACACGCAAATGGAGATGGTCCATCCAGGACCTCCGTTTGCGTGTTGAATGTAATTCCCCCCCGTGATTCACAGGGGTGAACATCTGGGGGGGAACTTCTGTTCCCCCCAACAGATGTTACGGGATCGCGATCACCATGTGGGGATTCACCATGGTTGAGCGTGATCTCGTAACGTCTTAAAATACTCATAATCCCACATTAGCTCACACTGTTTATTAAGTGTACCTAAATGTTCACCTGCACCGGACACAGGGTCACCACCCAGCCCCCACTCATGGCATTGTCTCAGAGAATGTGGCACCATGTGGGTGAATGCTGCCTAATGTGTGTCCATGGGGCTGATTCCCATCCACCAGGACCATAGAGTCTCAGGTGCAGCACCAAGAGCAGTCCAAAGAGCAAGTGCTCTCTCCGCACTCTAAAAGGTGCTTTGACTATTTACTTTCACTTTTGGAGCTCTCCAAAAAGTGAAAAGAAAGAAAGAGACAGGCAGACAGACAAAAACACAGCGGGGCAGCTTCCTGTACCTAGTGTTGCCGGGACTGTAAGGTATGGAGTGGTGGTGGCTGCGGCTCTTCATTTATTGGGTTTGTCCACTGTTTATTAGGTGTACCCAGATGGTCACTCGCACTGGACCCAGGGCCACCACCCAGCCCCCACTCATAGCATCGTTTCAGAGAATTGGAACCCGCCATGCAGGTGAATGCTGGCTAACATGAGTGGTGGATTTGTGGGAGGTGCACAGAGTGAACCCAGGCTCCAGCAGGATACTGTCCTGTCAGCTAACACCCTTTGGGTGTTAACAAATGAGACATTGGGTACTTTTAGACAATTACCTCCCCACCCATCACCCACACATCCATGAATGTTGCAGAACCGCATTGGTGTCCTGTGCAGCCCTGCAACATGCATGAGGGGTGTGTAATGGGTGGGGAGGCGATTGTCTAAAAATGCCCACTACCCCAAATGAGCTATTAGTCCATACCATTTACTAGGTGTTTGTCAGATGTTCACTCCCAATGGACATGTGGCCTCCACTCAATCCCCATTCATGGTGGAATCTTGGAGAATGCGGAGCCTACCATGTGGGTGAATGCAGGCTAATGTGGGGTAATGTGCCCCCATGGGGCTGCCTCCTGCTTATTATGGTGCATGTAGCCTCTGCCCGCATACAGGTCTGCCAGGAACATAGAATCCTGGTGGGTGCAGCACCTAGAGCAGTCTGAGAAGTGAGCGCTCTCTCCAATCTTGCTCTCACTGGTGCTTTGACCATTGACTTTTGCTTTTTGGAGCACTCCAAAACAGATGAAAGACAGCAGGGGTCATTCTTGTCAATTTCAAGGACTTTTCAGGACATTTTGGGACTGTCTGGAAGTATTCAGGATTTGTCAGGATGTTATTTCCAGCACTTTCCCTCAATTTTCCATCATTGTTTGTTAGGCTGGACATGCCAAACGTTTGTGGTGGCTGTGTGGGTACTCCATGGACCAAACTCGGGCTCTAGCAGGCTATCATCTTGTGTGTTAACATCCTTGACCTCTCCCACTTGTCATCTTTATGGACTCCTTCTCTTACAACCAGAGATACTTCAAACTACTTTGGCAAAAAGGTGTACTTGGCCAGGGTCAGAGCTGAAATGAGAACCTGACAAATGGATAATCTGTCAAATATACCTTATCTGAACTGAGGATGGCAGTTTAGGTAATTATTAATATCTGTTTACACTCTCTTGGGTATCTGTGTTAGGTATTTCATGTGACGTTTTTTGGTTTTTCATTTTTTCCCACTTTGGTTACTTTGGTAGGCCCTTTTCATGCAGACACTCTAACACTGATAAAATGGGTGTTACATTTTAGTATACATGTTGCAGGGCACTCATAGAGCACACCTGCAGCCCTGCAACATGTATAATAAATAACACCCATTTTATCAGTGTTAGAGTGTCTGTGTGAAAAGGGCCATATTTGGTATTTCAGTCACATAATTTCTGAAATATTACGCATGCACAATTGCAGAAAATGACATCACCAAAATACCAAAATGACTGAGAACTAACCAAAGTCTGAACCAAAGAAACCAAAAACCTGAAACAGAATACCCACCAAAACCCATGTAGGCAAAAGTACCCATTTCAGTTGTGGCTATTATTTGGGTACTCAAGGGGCTGCCCAAAAATGTGAATAATAGCCACAAATAATAAACCCACTACCTGTTTCAGCTCTAGTCCTGGCACACTAAGCCTGATTCACAAGTGGAAACCAATGGCGAATCCCATTTGGATTGTAGAGCTGAAGGGAATATCCATGGTGAATACTAGATTTGTCAAATTGCCAACCTTGATTTGGGTCCAACAAAGCAGACACAAACCCTATTCATTCTTGCTCCATTTGGATATTCACTTCAGATTGTTCAGATTTTTTTTGTTTTGTTTGTTTTTCCAGTTTGTTCAGTATTGTTCGAATTTGGACATACTGAGTGAATATCAAAACACAAATGGCTGGAAAAAAATGAAATATGGTTTTATTAAGCAAATATTCAATTTATAAATCATTCAGATATCTGGAGTACTATTCGAAAAGGTGAATAACATTCTTGAATACATAATCTACTATTCATTGCAGCACTAATGGGGTGTACCTGAGTATAGGGAAAAAATATTTGAGAAGACTTGTTCTTGAATCAAACTGGGCCAGTATTCTGTTGCCAATTTCCATAAATGCACAAACACTCCAGCTTTGAGATAAGAAAAAGCTGCATGGAAAGAAAATAAGCAACATTTCTAAATAAGAAAGGAAAGGTTCAGAAATATAGATGATAGCTATTGACAGATGAAGAAGATCAAAACAGGACATACTAAATGTAATTTGAGAAATTTCCTGCTGTGCTAATCTCACCCTACAACCTCAGTCTTTCAGTGTACTCTTTCACAGTCCTTAACAGCTTCATCAGCTATGAAGTCAGTACCTACTTCAGTTCAGATGGGATACACTCATTTTGGAAGTTCCCCTTTTAATTAAAGCCCCAAATCTCTTTCTTAAGTCTGTCTTTTGAGCCCTGGCTACAGTCCCTCTTGTAGGAGTTGGACCCGTCTTTGGACGGCATTGCTCTTGAAGCTTCTGCCACCCTTCTGCCTTGGGCTGGGAGTTCGTTTTCCTGTTGCTGCTCCCTGTCTCAGGGTGTTTTCAGACGTTACGCAATCACGGTCAACCACAGACAATCCCCTGTGGTGGTGGATGGTCGCGTAACGTGAGTTTGCTCACCGCCAGATGTTCACCATGGTGAACCACCGGCGGTGAGCAAATTAAACACGCTTTTTAGGATGGTTCTGGCACCATCTCTGAAAGTGTGGTTAATTAAACCATGGCCTATAGGCAGCCGGTAACGTCTGTTACTGCTGCCGATTCCGGTCTGTGGTCCAGACCCCGGGACGGAATAAGCAGATATTAATAATTACCTAAACTGCCATCCTCAGTTCAGATAAGGTATATTTGACAGATTATCCACTTGTCAGGTTCTCATTTCAGCTCTGACCGGGACGGACCTGGCATGGCAGGGGGAGGGAGGCTATAGGAGGGAGGATGGGGAGCAACCCAAAAAAATGACATACACATTCACTGGCCAATTACTGCATTCTTCCAGATTTACAGGACCAATTGGTGGTGACTTCAAGGCAAGCATAGAAGGGACATAACTGGGATGTTGGAGATAGCATCCCAGCAATCAGGAGACATGGTTTACACATAACTGGCCAATTATCATCACAATCACATCCTGCAGCACTGTGACAGAGGACATAAGAAAATCTCTCTTGGCTCTTTCCTAAACTGATGCTTCAAACTTGTCAGTAACAAGTGAGGGAGAGAATTTTGGATGGTCACAGCACAGAATGCAGATATTTCGTTGACATTTCTCCTGACCAATTGGCATCACAAACAGATCTTATATCACAGTGACATAAGAGAATACCTGGCATAGGCTCATTCTCTTCATATGCTGTGCAGACTTATAAAATTGGGAATCATTATCACATCTTTGTGATATTTAGCAGAGATGATCCTGAAGGTGCAAGATAGAGCCATGCCAAATTTCATGTGCACTGGTTGGATTATAAAGTTGTTACAGTCAGACATACATTTATACATTAATTGCTTATACTACCAGGACCAATCCAATCCTTCTGAAAGTTGGCAAAGGTAGTATATGCAGATTTTTTCAAAATAACATAATTTGACTATTTATAAAATTGGATTCCTTTATCCAATCCTTCTGAAATTTGGTACACATAATGCCTGCCATTGGAGGTACAACTAGTCTATGTTTAATTTAAATATAATGAAAAACAAAAATGTTACATCCAAAAATGTGTTTTCTATTGAAACCAGTGGAAATCAAAAACAAACACAAAAACAAAAATGAAATATTTAAATAACAAAAACAAAAAATGAAAATGAATAATGACATGGGTCCCTGGTGCACACCTCTGTCCTTTTTATAGAAGGCTCTAAGCTTGGGGACTATGGGGGCATCTATGGTCTGCTCTGGCTGTTGCATTGCCCGCCAACTGCCTCAGGAGTGTTACAACTTTATTGCGGAGCTCGTTGCTATTTTTCTTGCTTTGCAATTTGTGTTGCTCAAGTGGTTGGCGCTGCCTGTGATTTATTCAGACTCTAAGGCCCTTTTCTAATGTGCACGAGTGCGTGGAGGGATGGGTGGGTGGCCCAGTGGGTGGGAGGTGCTGGGGGTTCATTCCCATGGACCACCACCAACCTCCATCAATCTCTATGGATGGAGCATCTGACATTGGCACCCGTTGCTCCGTGTGTGGGTGATGGGTGGAAGTGGGTGGAGCGCGGGAGTGTGCATGCACCCCCGACCCACCAGCTGTGGCATTCCCATGAATGCCCATCCACCCCCCTCGTACCTGCCATGGCATTCAAATGGACTCCCACCTGCACACATGTGCAATGGGGGACATCCATTTGCAAAGGGCTAATGCTCCTTGAAGGCCCTGGACTCCCTTTGTTTTAGCCTGTACCTGTTGATTGTTGTGATTCAATTGCAGCTGCACTGACTCAGGTCCAACGGCATCTGTGTGCTCTTTTGCTGGATTCCCAGGGATGTGGGGATCAGGTGCAACAAGCAGGGTGATGCAGTTGTTCAGTTGGCTGACAGTCTGCCTCGTAGGGATGTGTGAACAGAGTTCAGGGGTTCGGTGTTTGGCCTGAAACCAGGGTGTTCTGGACGTTCACGAACACCCCAAACCTGAACTGCCCCCCGCCTGAACCGGCCGAACAAAGTTTGGGTTTCGAACCCATTCGGGCGGGGGACAGGGGGGAAGCCGATTTTCCCTCCCCCCTCCAGGTTGCGTGGGTAGAAGGGGAGCTGGGGCTCACTTCCCACCCACACTGCCCAGCCTGGTGGTGCCGAGGCTCTGGCACTGAGTTCAGCGGCTGCAGCAGGTCCGACTCCAGTGGCACTCTGGAGTGCTTCAGGCCTAGTAGAGACCTGAAGTGCTCCGGAGCGCCGCCGGAGCCAGACGCACTGCCGCTGCCACCACCAGAACCAGGACCAGAGCCCCAGCACCACCAAGTAGGTCAATCCCTGGGGTGGATGTAAAAAAAAAATTTTTTTAAATTACCAGGCTGGGTGGGGGAGGTGAGCGCAGACACCCCTTCCACCTGCGCAGCCTGGAGGGGGTAGCGAAAACTAGGGATAGGCGAATGCGCTTCAGAAGTTCGGAGTTTGTCCCAAAGTTGGCCTGTTTGGACGACCGAACCCGAACCTGAACTTACCGAACCGAACTCATTTCCGAACGTCGAAATGACCGTACAGTTCGGTCAGTTCGGATTGTGTTTGGGTGAGTTTGGGTGGCAAAAAAAGTGTCACTGGAAGGTCAAACGTGATAGGGAGGGGTAGTCACCTGAGGAGAAGATTCCAGGTACTAAGGGTGGAGAGGTTTGGAGTAGCAGCCAGCCTGCCCAATCACCATCCCTTTTTGCCTCAGACCACTGACTTTGCAGTCTGTGACTGGCCACGGGCTAGGCTGCATGGAGCCAATGGGGCTTGCGGTGAGGCAGGAGCAGCAAGAAACAAAACTGTCTGCCTCCCCCCTTCCCAACACCTGTTCCTGAACAGAAGGCATTTCAGAAAGCTCCCTCTCCCAGCATTTCCCAGCTCCCCAATCCATTGCCATCCTCCCCCCATTTCACCCATCCAACCCATCTACCCCCAGATTCTCATTCATTTATTTAGCTTAGCTTAGATAGATTTAGTGGTTATTTTTTCTTTTTACCCCTCCCTGTGTTCCCTATGTTCAATCTTCCTTCCTCCCACCCCCTTCCATTGAATCCTTTCCTTCTCCCATATATTCCATCCCAGATTCCCTTCCCTTCCCCTGTTTTTTCATTTAGAGTAGGATTATTAGATTGATTTAGGTTTCATTTCAGTTTTGTACCCCTCTTTGTGTTGTTTGTGATTCCCCGCATCAGATAGATAGATAGATAGATAGATTAGAGATAGCAGACAGTTGTAGGAGTTAGCTTAGTGATAGAGATAGCGTTAGTGATTTAGTTTTAGTGTTTGTAGGAGTAGGCCTGTGTACTTATTAGATAATCCATATAGTTAATAGCGTTTAGAATAGTTAACAGCAGTTAGATTTAGTGTATATATATATGCATAATATTAGATACAAAATTTAAATAAAAAAATACCATATAAAAACATTATTTTGGAGGGAGAAATGGAGAAAGGAAGGCTGGTCTGCTGCCCATAGGGGAGGCAACGGGGCACGTGCCAGAGGCAGGAGGGGCCGTGCCAGGGGAGTGGCAGCAGGCAGCAACAGTAGCCAGAGGAAGAGCACATCACCCACCCACCCCATTGCTTTAGGGCAACAGGCTTCAGCGGTCCAGCATTGCCTCCTGACAGTACCCTCCTCCATTGCCACACAGAGCACTGGAAGGCCTGCAGGACGTGAGGCTGCATTTGTCTCTGCTGGTGGTGGTGCTGGAGCAGGTGCTGGTGCTGCTTCCAATGTTCCTCCAGGGCCACCAATGTCCCCCACTGTCGAGGCGATCCCCTGCAGTCAAGAGCTGGTGGATCCCACCCCGGATGCTAGAGGCAGGGCCCGATCCCCGGGCAATGTCAGTAGGGAAAGGCGTAGCAGCAGCAGCACTAGCAGCTACAGAAGGGGGCACAGGGAGAGTGCCAGCAGCATGGTGGGCACGGGCAGTCTAGCCTCAGGGTCCCAGTACTCCCCTTCATAGGACATCACCGTGATCACGGACAGTGAGGAAGAGGCAGGCACTAGTGCTGCAGAGGAGTGTCTGTAGCTGAGGCAATGTCTGACCCTCCTCCCAGAGCTGCGTCGCCAGTGCCACGAACATCTCCCACTCACAGCAGCTCTGGCAGCAGTGCGTCCGCCAGGGTGGGCAAGAAGGCGGGAGGGGGAATCCTCAGTCTGGGACCATTTTAAGCAGGTGCGGGCAGATAATCCCAGACAGGTGCAGTGCACGCTGTGCAATAAGGTGGTGAAGTGTTGGTAGGTGCTTGCCAACCTTGGCACAACTGCAATGGCGATGCACCTCACAGCATGCCACAGTGTTCTGTTGCTCAGCGGGAAGGCAGGGGAAGTTGATGCCAGCAGCAGCCAGTCGCCCAGCTCCTTCAGCGTCCTGCGTCAACTGCTGCTGCCTCTAGCAGCAGGAGCAGTATGGGGACAGAACAGCAGCAAAAGCCTCCCCAGCAGCACCGTCAGTCCATCATGGAGGAAATGGGGTGGGGAGATCTGACCAGGCCATCATCAGGGCGCCATGGCACTGGCTTCCAAGGGAAATCCAAGCGCCAGTTGGCAGAAATGATAGCCCTGGATGGGCAGCCCTTGTTAATTGTGGAGGACAAGGGCTTCCAGCAGCTGATTGGGTTCCTGACCACCCACTTTAAGATGCCTTCCTGCTCCACCCTGAGTTGGACCGTGGTGCTTTTAAGCAGCTTCTGGCAGGGGCTGTGGGGGGCATGGTCCACTTCACCACTGACCTGTGGTCCGCCAGAACTGCCCAGCACGCCTACCTGGCAGTGACTGCACACTGGTGGCAGGACCCAGAGGCAGTACTTGGCAGTGGCAGGAGGGGACCTGAAGCAGGGTATAGGTGTGCCCTGCTTCAGGCACAAGTCATGAACAGCTCTCATACCTTGAGGAACCTCAAGGCATCCCTGGCCACCATGGTGAGGGAATGAGTCATGGCAGGCGCGGCCTTCACCAAGGGGTGTGTGATCATGGACAACGCAGCCAATATACTAAAGGCAGTCTGTGACGGGGGCTTCACAAGCATCCCTTGCACTGCACACACCTTACATCTTGTGGTGAAGGACGCTCTGGGCTTGGGGGAGAAGGGAATTGGGCCAGGCACCCTTAGCTCCCTGGTTGAATGGGGGAGGAAGCTGGCAGGCTTCTTCAACTGCAGCGTGTAGGGCAGCGAGCTCCTCTGGGAGAAGCAGACCGAGCAAGGGTCCCCGGTGCACACGCTTGTCCAGGATGTCTCCACCATGTGGAATTCCACCTTCCTGATGCTCAAGCTTTCCTGAACAGAAAGCTGCCCTGCATCAGATGGAACTGGAGACAAACATTGAGGCACCTCCAGGGTACAACAGGGAGGAATGGGAGATTATCGCTCACACGGTCTTCATCCTGAGACCATTCCTGGCCATCACGGAGACCTTGAGCAGCTCCACCGCCACCCTCAGCCAGGTAATCCGGTTGGTCCATAGTCCTGCAGCAGCCTGGATGAGATTCTGGGGGTGGGGGGAGGCAGGATTGTGGCCCTCAGGGCAGGAGGATGTCAGATGAGGTGATTGACCTTGCGTGGAAGCTGAAGGCTGGGGATGAGTGCGTGCTGTGACGAGCTCCTGCGTCGAGACAAATATGTCCTGGCAACCATGCTGGACCCCAGGATCAAGGGCAGCATGGCATGTAAGACAGCGGTCTATGGCCTCCAGAAGGTTGCGCTGGTGCAGAAAGTCCAACAGGCAGAGCGGGCCATGCAGCAGGACACCCCTGGGGATGGTGGGAGTGGGAGCATCCACCCCTTCCAGCCATCTGGGTGTATCCCTGCCTCCAGCCCTATCAGTAGCAGCAGCACCAGCAGCAGGATGAGCAGCAGCAGCAGGACCCCTACTGCCAGCAGCTCCTCTGTGCAGTCCACTCTGGGGAGCATGGGGCCCAGCACAAAAGGGCAAACAGCGTGGCTGAGGACAGTGGGGCAGGTGGTGCCCACCCAGAGCTACATGAGGGAGTATGATGGCACCTCAGCAGCAGTGGAGACCTACCTGGAGGAGGACCCATGCAGTGATCCCAGCATCGATCCCTTGGCCTACTGGGCTGGCAAGTCCAACGTGTGGCCAGCACTGTCCAAAGTGGCCAAGGGTATCCTGTCCTGCCCACCAACTAGCGTCTCCAGCAAGAGGGTACATTTGCGCCCCACACTGCCTGAGACTGGGGCCATGTTGGTGGAGCAGTTGCTGTTCCTGAAGGTGAACCTTCCGCTGCTGGGATTCCCTGAGCTGCCCCTGGACATTGAGTGATGGTGCAGTGGCACACGCCGTCCCATGCCAGGGGCAGTCGGGACAGGGCTGCTCCTCCTGCTCCTCCTCAATCTGGGCTAGAGCTACTGCTCCTGTGCTGCTGAGGTGCTGTCCCTCCCTCCCAATGCCTGGCACCTGCCCTGCCCCCCCCCTCTCATAGTAGATGGCCTCAGCCACCTTATCCGACTGACCTCATGATGCAGGGTGGTATTGGGAAACAAACTGTAAGCCTGTGAGCTGGCCTATGGCTACACAATCTTGGCCCAACAATGTGACACTGACTGACTCTCGCTCTCTCGCACTGCATAGTCTTTGGTAGCCTATCTGAGTGCCCTGCTGCCAATGTCCCAACCTACCTGCCCTACTGTCTCCCATGCCACACTTCCTGCCTGCCCGCCTAGCTTGCCGCCAAGCTCAAAGCATGCCTCAGTCTGCCTTCCTGCCTCCCATGCCAAGGTGCCTGTCTGCCCACCCAGGTTGACCATCTCAAAGCCTGCCTCCCCTACTGCCTCTCATGCCACGCTGCCTGCCTGCCTGCTCACCTGCCCAAGTGGCAAAACTCGAACCCTGCCTCAGTCTTCCTGACTGCCGCTCATGCCACACTACTTTACTGCCTGCCCTGGCAACCAATGTCTACTGGTGCTAGTGCCAATGGTCCCCAGGCCAGGTCGATATGCTGTCTGTGCCAAGGGTTGTGTACCCTCGCAACCAATGTCTGCTGGTGCTAGTGCCAATGCCCCCCAGACCTATGTGCTTTCTGTGCCATGGGTTCTAAGCCCCGGCAATCCAATGTCTGATGCTGCTGCCAATGCCGCCCATGCTTTCTGTGCCACGGGTTCTGGGGCCTGTCATTCCACTCACAGAGAGTCATCGTTCAACCACATCATGAAGCAGCCACTCCAGCCCCAGGACCCGCTGCCAGGGTTCTGGGGCTACGTTACTGGTAGGGAGGGCTGTGGCCAAAATCTACAAGCTGCCACTCTAGCCTCAGGACCCACTGTGATGGGTCCAGGGCCATCATTCCTCGCACACTGCGCTGTCGTTCCACCGCATCAAGAAGCAGCCACTCCAGCCCCAGGACCAGCCGCCAGGGTTCTCGGGCTACATTACCGGCAGGGAGGGCTGTGTCCAAGATCTACAAACTGCCACTCTTCTAGCCCTAGGACCCACCGTGATGGGCCTGGGGCCATCATTCTGCTCACAGGGTGCTGTCAATCCTGCTGCTGCTGTCTGCTGTGCCACGGGTACTGTGCCCTGGCAATTCAATGTCTGCCACTGCTGCCAATGCCGTCTCTGCTGT
>QEPC01011110.1:80904-88917 GCA_003113815.1 Sphenodon punctatus | reverse complement strand
CCTGACTGATGCCCACCACCCACGCACCCCCCCCGCATGCCATTGAGCTCATTCTAATGGATAGAGCCTTTCTTGTCCTCAAAGTAAAAAAAAAGTTTACAAACCTGACAGCACCTCTTGAGCCCGCCGCTTGCTCCTCAGCCGAGGAGCTGAACACCACCACCGGAGGTGTAGTAGGGGCAGTGCCAGCATCCTCTTCCTTCTCCTCCTCAAGCAGCAAGTTGGCCCCCAGCCGGCGAATAAGCACTGCAGCCTTCTCCATTTTTAAAAAAACCAATCACACACAACCAAAACAGTCACGCACAACACACACCAACACTCACCAACCACAACAACAACAACAACACAGCGAAACCCAACCCAAACACAGCCAAAACACACAAACCGAACAGCCACCCAGCCAAACACACACTCACTCACCACACAGCTCCGCATGCACTTAAATTTCCATTTTCCGGTGCGATCACGGCTTCACGTGCTCTCGCGATACTTTTTTCCCGAACGGCTGAACCTGAACCGAATGGCTGAACCAAACAGCTGAACTCAAACCCGGTGAAAGACCTGAACAGATGAACCGAATGCAGCCGAACCAAACGGCCGAATCCGAATCGCGATCTGTTCTCCCATCCCTAGTGAAAACCAGGTTTTCCCCCACCCCCCAAACAGGTTCGGTGAAACCGATCAGGTTCGGGCCAAACAGCCCGAACCCGAAAAGTTTCAGGGGAGCCGAATCCCGAACAGGTTGAACATCGAACCCCCCAGTGTTCGCACATCTCTACTGCCTTGTGACTTTGTAGTGGTTCCTTTATAGCTTTATAACGTTATAGCTTTCCTACCCAACAAGTGATGAATTCAATCTCATTGTAGATCACAGGCAAGAAATAATGTTGCATGAAAACAAGCATGCCGCTAAACTGGATTGAAAATTTTCAAATGTGTGTTCCTCACCCTTGGCATAACAGTTGTTCAGTTTTTGGGAGGTGAGGAGTTATTTATTGATTGATTGATTATGATTATGATTATGATTATGATTATGATTATGATTATGATTATGATTATGATTATGATTATGATTATGATTTATATAGTGCAAGCAGTGTACCTGGCACTGTACAATCAGTAGTTGTAGACAGGTCCTTACCCCCAGGGGCTTACAATCTAAGAGAGAGAAGGAAGTGGGGGACAAGGGAGAGGTGAACATCAGAAAAGACAAGGATACATTCATGAGGTTGCAGTGCTTAACTTAGTTACAGGGAAGTGATGCTTATCACTCATGATGAGCCAGGGAAAGCCTGATGGAAATTATAGGTTTTCAGGAGGGATTTGAAAGTTGGGAGAGAGGGAGCTGAATGACTGTATCCAGGGAGGGAGTTCTGGGATGAGTGTCAGATGGCTAATTTGCATGACATGAAGCTGGTGACTAATCCTGTTGTGGCAAATCTCTTACTGCCAAAACCATTGGGAGTAAGTGTCCTGGTCAGGCTGTGTCTCGACCATGGGCTGTAGTATCCACGCATCAACACCTGCTTCTGGGGGAGGCTGTGCCTCTGTGTAGCCCCTGCAATGTGCCTTCAGTGGCCTGACACATTCTGATCATCTGCTCCCATGTTGCTGCTGCAGGTCATGTTTTTTTATGGAGCCAACCCCACTCCACTGACCCTTCCCACTTTGCCCTATTTTTAGGGAATGAGGCTGATTTTACTGTAATTTTTACTTTTTAAAAAGCTATTGGATGGTTCCACTGTTTTTATCTTCTCTTTTGATGTGCATCTAGTTTTAGTATGTTTTTAGCCTTGCTGTGGGTTTTACCTTTTCAAAATCCTTCTTCACTGTATGTTTGGCACAGTATGCCCTGATCAGTGATGGCTACTGTGCCGTTAACCCCCAATCACCCACCTTCTTTCTTAAGTCCAAGTTGATCATTCATTTTTTACTTTTTGGCATAAGTGCCTCTGGTTGATAAAGTCTTCTTACTTTCCTATCATTTATTTATTTATTTATTTAGTTATTAATTTATTATTATTATTATTATTATTATTATTATTAATATAGCACCAGCAATGTACCTGGTGCTTTACAACGAATAAGATAGACATGGTCCCTGCCTGAGAGCTTACAATCTAAAGACACGGGGAGGGGAGACAGGGAAGGGGGAACAGAGGGAGAGACAAGGGAGGCAACATTCATGAGGATGCGAGATCTCAGGTACACGTTCTTGGCTTGACTACAGTAAACTGGGAGTTTGCAGATAACAGGTGGGGGATAATCCTGGGTGGGGATGCTGAGCAGGAGTTCAGAGTTGCGGAGTGGAAGAGGTGGGTTTTGAGGAGGGATTTGAAGGTGTGGAGGGTGGGGGCCAGGTGGATGAAGGCAGGGAGGGAGTTCCAGACGTGCAGGGCAGCGAGGGAGAAGGGATGAAGGTGGTTGGGGGAGCAGGGGAGGCTTGGGAGGGTGAGGGAAGGGATGGAGGAGGAGTGGAGTGCTCGAGCAGGGGTTCGGAGGGAGATCAGGGCAGAGAGGTAGGGGGGAGCGAGGTTGTGAAGGGCTTTGTAGGTGAATATAAGGAGCTTGTGCAGAATGCACTCAGGAAGAGGGAGCCAGTGGAGAGAGGCGAGGAGAGGCTGCACGTGGTCAAAGCGATGGGCTAGGTGGATGATCCTGTTAGCAGAGTTTTGAACAGAGATTAGGTAATTAAGGTGAGAGTGGGGAAGGCCAGTGAGGATGTTGTTACAATAGTCTAGGCATGAGATGACTAGGGCGTGGATGAGAGTTTTGGCAGAGGAGACAGACAGAAAAGGGCATATCTTGGCAATGTTGTGGAGGGAGAAACGGCAGGATTTGGCAACGGAGTCAATATAGGGTTTGAAGGTAAGGTGCAAGTCGAAGATGAAGCCCAAGCTGCGGGCTTGGGGGACAGGGAGAATGGAGACCCCATCAATGGTAATTGACAGGGAAGAGAGAGAGGAAGGATTGGGAGGGAAGATAAGGAGTTCAGTTTTTGCCATGTTCAGTTTGAGTTGACATTGAGACATCCAGGCGGAGATATTGAAGAGACAGTTGGTGAGACGAGCTTGAACAGAGGGGCAGAGGGAAGGATTGGAGAGATAGAGTTGAGTGTCGTCAGCGTATAGGTGGTATTGGAAACCGTGGGAGGCAATGAGTTTGCTTAGGGATTGGGTGTAAATAGAGAAGAGGAGAGAGCCAAGGACAGATCCTTGGGGAACCCTGACCGAGAGGGGTAGGGAGGAGGAGGGGGCGGAGTTAGGGGACAAGTCTTGTTATCACCTTTGCAGGAATTCATCTGCATATTAATTACTGCATTTTTGTTACTCCTCTGGTCATAGACCACATTTATACCTGACGGCAGCACGGTGGAGAAACTACTACAAGCCAAAAATGTGGCAGGGGGAGGAGGAGGATGCTGGAAGTACCTCTGGTGTGAACGGGGTTCTGCCACAATTTTACTCATGGATGATGCCTCAAAATCCAGCCCTGTCATCCGGAAGTAAAATCGCAGTGGAACCCCATTCCCGTCAGTGGTACCTCTGGCATTCTCCTCCCCCATCTTTGGCTCGACTTAGTTTCCCTGTCGCACTGCCATCAGGTGTGAATAATGTGGCCTTTGATATTAAACTGGTATGACAACTAACTGTCCTGTCTTTCTTTGTAGTCAAATAAGTCATGTTACTTACAATGCTTCCATTCTTCATTCCCAGAAAATATGCAGATATTTATTTTCTTTATAACTTTTCAATCATAACTCTTATTTAATTTACTGTTGATCTTTTTTTTTTTTTTTTCATGTTGGAAGGTACAGGACTTTGATTTTACAATACCAGTTACATATCCTGTCACAATACTCTATGCATTTCTTCTTATGCATTTTCAAAATTTCAACTATCCATTCACTTGCATTTGCAGAGTAGTTCATTTGCATTTTCTTACTTAACCAGCTGCGTATCGCTTTTGTGTGCTGCTCAATGCTTTCTGTGTTTTTCCTTCATTAGATGGAAAGGAGCAATGATCCATGATGCATTATTAGGTTCTCAAAGAGTAAAACAGGTTTATGTTTTACAGGCTACACTACATATGAAAACAGAGCTCCTTAATTAAGCAGCACACAGCTCATGAGTCATTGCTCCTTTCAGTCTAAAGAACAAAGCCATCACCTATGTAATGCATACTTTTGATCCTGGAAGCTATAACTTTCCCACCCAACAAGTGATGAATTCAGTCTCATTGTAGAGTACACTGGCAAGAAATAATGTTGCATGAAAACAAGCACACATCTAAAGTGGATTGAAATTTTTCAAATGTGTGTTCCTAACCTTCAGCATAACAGCAGTCCAGGGTTTTTTTGGGGGGTGGGGGGAGTGAGGAGTTAAGCAATGAAAATGACTCTGTCCCTATGATTCCCCAGAGGTCCATCCCATGACGCTACTCCCAGCTTCATTTTTTTCAATTTCAAGCAAGAAAACTTTAAATGAGCAAAGGCTTCCCTATGAGGAGAAGTGCAGTATGGTAGGGGCTTTTCAGCTTTGAAAAAAGGTGACTGAGGGGGGATATGATAGGGATTTAAAAAAGCCTGAGTGGTGTGTAGCAAGTAAATACGGAGTTGTTACTCAAAGCATAATTAACCAGAAGAACTCATTGGGTGGTTTCAGGCGAACAGGGAGTGGGCCGGAGCCCTGGAGCAGGTGCATGTGTGACCCAGCCGGAGTTGCATATACCCGCAGGCTCGCCTGCATTCAGACAGATAACTTGGCGGGTGTGTGAACCCAGTGTGCAGGCAGCAAACATGCCTTCCCAGTCCCTGAGAAAGGCCTGGCTCAGAAACACACAGACAGGTGGGCCAATTCCCCGACCAGCCTGATGTGCTCACAACCCGCCCTGGACTCCACAGCTTGCCAGAAGTCACCCTGTCAATGGGACACAGCAGCAACCATTAACCCCTTATTGCCCACAGCCCTGGGAGCCAGCCCTTACCCAGCTGCACACCTCTAGGGTTGTAGAGTGGGATGTGTGATGGGATTGGGGTCTTTCCCCTCTTCAGACTAGACCTGAAACAAAAAGTCTCAGTGAATGCTGGGCATTTGCCGAGATTCGCGTGACATGGAAACTCACCATCTTTCCTGCTGTTTTTGTCATTTTCTGATATTTTTTGAACATTGAACGGGGCTGCCACAGGCTGGTCCCAAGTCCAGTGTGTACCCCGTGTACACCCCGGTGGGATGTGGAGATGAAAACCTGCTGGCCAAGCACTGGGGAAGTGATGGAAATTGCCAAAGGTGCTGTAAATCTGCCATAAAACTGTTTTAAAATTCTTGGAAGTGACAAAAGTCTCAGAAAGTGACAAAAAAGTCCTAGAAAGTGATTAAAGTGACAAAAAAATGGCAGAAACATGGAATCACTGGAAAATGATGCAGTACCGACAGACACTCACAAGCACTCCGGAAAAGTCAGTATTTCCATTCAGAACAGGAACACTTGCTGTACTCCATACCAGTCATGACTTAGTTTCCGCACTTACAGTCCCCACTGGACCCAGTTCTCCCCAGAACTGGATAAAAATCTAACTAGCTAAATAAAATAAATAACTGCTATCGGTTGGTGACTGAGCATGTAACAGAATAAATTATATCTGTTGAGTACTTCTCTGATGGAACGGAAAACGATCACTATCATAGACAGGATGCTGGGATGGATAGTCCATTGATTTGGCCCATTATAAAATTTCTTATGTTCTCTCTTTTTCATGCATGGATCCACAATCTGTGTAGTTCCTAAGCTACTATGCAAAAAATGGACTTGGGGACCTTATTTCCCCTTAGTGAACTGAGTAACAAGGAAAGAAAAGGGCTCAGTCTGCCTGTCCAACACGGGAGTGATGCAAACAATTCTTTGAATTTACCAATGATAGTGCTATATTCTGTAAAAATCTATAATAACCTCTTCTGTGTTCACAGTTTTGCAAAGAGCTGCCAAAATGTGAAAGTGTGAAATAGGATTGTGCTTATATGGGGCATGGAAAAATGAGCAGGAAAATAGCCAGAGCACAATTGGATGGGACATCTGGGTGGTCAGATAGAAAACAGGTCATAAACAAAAGTTCCTTCAGCTGCAACTGTTACTGGGCAATTCTGAAAGCAGTAGCTCCCTAGAATTCTGTTTTTAAGAACAAGGCACAATGTGTCAGGGCATTCAGCTTTCACTGGCAAAAGCTGGAGGTATTGGCAACAGAGTATGCTTGATGGTGTTAATGCTTGTTAAGGGTAATGCAACGTACCAGTGAGGCAGGACTGCTGACGTACTCACGGCTGAAGCAAGCTGTGAGTGTTTTGCAGATGTTAGGGTTTCCTGGTTTATGATAGCCAGGTACATTAACATGCCTGTTATCCAAACAATAAAACACAGCTTCTTGGCATGAAAACAGTCAAGAGAAAGTCTGTTCTATATTCAAAGGAATGAGGAAGGTCATCAAGGAAGAGAAAGGAACAACAGATGCCCGTCTCTGCTGACTCAATAGATCAAGCAGAAAGAAGGGAAATAGGAGGAAGCCTAATAATAAACACTGTTTGAAATAAGATCCTATTAGATTCATCTTAAAAAATTAGCAGCATCTCCTCACTAGTGTACATCTCCATCACTGGAGGGCCAAATTCTGCCATAACAAGCTCCTATGTGGCTCTTGTTCATTTTAATGAACATCTGAATTTGGCCTTTTGTGTATAAATGATAGTAGACCTTTATTTAGCATTTCATATTTAAGTAGTACCTATCTGAGCAACATTTAGCTGTAATATTTAATAATATCTGATGTGATGCAGAACACTGGGATAAATAAAACTTAAAGCTTTTAAAGTAAATATAAAATTTTACAGACACATGATAGTTAAATTTTAAAGAGAAGGTTCGCTTGTGTTTTGGATCAAGCCATTACACCACAAGCCTGAAGGACAGAAAATGCTATTCAAGGTAGTATTTCTTTGTTGAGCTGCCTTCTGCCACACTTTTTCTGATGTTGTGACAAGCGTCCATGTCTTTGGCCCTTTTCACGTAGACACTCTAACACTGATAAAATGGATGTTACATGTTATTATACATGTTGTAGGGCACCCATAGAGCACATCTGCAGCCTTACAAAATGTATAATAAAATGTAACACCCGTTTTATCACTGTTAGAGTGTCTGTGTGAAAAGGGCCATAATTGGAGAGCTACCTGAGGGCAAAAACATTACGTTTTTATCTATTAGAATCTATCACTCATGGGACCTTCAATGGAAGTTTACTTACTCAGAATTATGCAAAATTAAACTAGAAATGAAAGCATTGTAGCTGCTGCATTCTGAAAATTTGGGAGTGGAGTAGTTCTTCAGATAAAGAGAGAGAGAGAATGTCTGCAGCTGTCAACTGCAAAGCTCATTGGGGTATGCCAACATTTTTACAATGCAAGAACAGATGTGGTTGAAACTTTTGACATGGAGTGAGGGCATGAGGTTAAATACAGATTTTTTTTTTATATCAGTTTGTCAAATACCTTTTCAGATTAAGGCAAGGGGTGGCTGTAGATAGTATAGTTCTTATTCTTATGAAAGGTGTAATATATCAGGAAACAAAAGCTAATAGCATTCCACATCATTACAATGCTACACAATGTACAATACTCAGTTCATCTTTTACTTGACTTTTTTCAGTGGTTTGGATCAAAACTGTAGGCTCTACTCTCCATTCTTTGTTGAGCTGAAACAGGTACCCCCCTCGCTCCCAAAAATGGGCAAACCAGGGGTATAGCTGGGTAGGAATGGGCCCTGCTGCAGAAGATGGAATGGGTCAATCTCCTCCAGTTTGCATATGCAGTCCACATGCATGTGCCCCCCAGGCACATAGATTCTGGTGTGGTTGCAACTGCTGCACCCATTATAGCTACGTCCCTCGGACAAACCCATTCAGTATGCTCCTGAAAATGGTTGTTTGGTTAATAACTGATATCCATTTAAGTTTTGCCAGGTATC
>QEPC01011110.1:53404-75904 GCA_003113815.1 Sphenodon punctatus | reverse complement strand
AATGAATTTCCCTCAAACACTCTTTTTTTTGTGACAGAAATTTGCAGATATGCATACCAGTAAAAACCAGGAGCTCAAGCATTCAAAGATACTGAGTGCAAAAGAATGAAAACATTTCTGGAGCCTGTTCATTTACTACTTAAAACATAGACCCCCTGTTGCAATGGGGAAAATGCAGTGAACATGGGCTTGTGTTAAAACAATTATTTGCACAAAACACTTTGCACAATATGACCTGAAGAAAAGCCCAAGAAATAGATACCCACCACTCGGAAACAGAATATATTGGCAAATCAATATTCTAAATCACTCTCTTTTACAAATTATGTCTCCTTTTTCATACTAAACTCAGACTGGATGATGTTAAAAACAAGTTGATGACAGTTTTCAAATATCTAAAAGGATGCCATAAAACTGAGATGAGGAATATTTGATCTCCACTGCCACTGGGGACAGGACAAGAATTAATGGTTTTAAACTGCAGGAAACTGCAGTTTTAGATTAAATACTATGGGGAAATTCTTCACGGTTAGAACAGTTCATCAGTGGAACAAGCTGCCTATGGAGGTTGTGGAATCTCCTTCCCTGGAGGTTTTGAAGAAAAGACTGGATAGACATCTGTCAAGGGTGCTTTTGGTACAGGATATCCTGCCCCAGGGAGGGTTTTGATTTATTTATAGGGTATTAAAAGTTTGTTTAAATGTGCAAACAGACCGGAGTTTGGATGTTCGGATGTTCAGACTAAAAACTTAGTTCGGGTTTGTGGGTTCGGTCCCGCAGAGTTCGCCCCCCTGAACATTCAGAAAGTTCAGCCACGGCAGATGCTTGGGGTGCTCCAGGGGCACCTGTGTGGGCATGGCAGGCTATCGGAGACACAGCAGAAGCAGCAGAGACCAGGAAGCCTTGGGACTTGGCACCTCGGGTTGCCCAGGCAGGCAGGCAGGCTCAGCGCTTGGCCCCCAGGAGTGCCTGTAGGGGCATGACTGGCCATCTGAGATCCAGGATCAGCAGCAGCAGCAGAGGATGGGCGTTGCAGGCTGCCAGGCATTGGTGGAGCATCGGCAGAGGCCCTGCCAAGGCTTGGTGACTTGCACCCCTACTTGGTCGGGCGTTGCAGGCTGGTTGGCATCGGTGGATCATTTGCAGACAGTGAAGTGGAATGACAGCCCTCCCTGCCTGGAATGACAGATCCCGTGAGTGGAATGATGGCCTCACAACCCTGACTGTAGGTCCTGGGGCTGGAGTGGCTAGCTGTTTCTTGATGTGGTGGAATGGCGGCTCCCCGTTAGTGAAATGACGAACCTGACGGTGGGTCCTGGGGCTGGAGTGTAGGGATGGGTGAACGCGGTTTGGATGTTTGGAGTTCGGACTGAACTCGGTCTGTTCGGATGTCCGAACCGAACGTCTGAACCGAACTCTCGAATAACTGAACAGTTTGGTCGTGTTCGGATGAGTTCAGATGAGTTCGGGGGCGGGAAAAACATCTTTCCAGGGCCAAAAATTAGGTTTAGTTTTCAATTTCGTTTTCGCTATTTTTGAATGTTCAGTCAAGTTCGGCCAAACCAAACTCGGCTGAACCGAACCATCGAACCCGAACTCAGGTTTCAAATCGAACAAATGAACATCCGAACATCCGATCCGTGTTCTGTTTGCCCATCCCTACTGGAGTGGCAGCTTCTGGATGAAGTGCATGAACAGCCCCCCATGCCTGGAACGTAGGCCCCAGAAACCTGAGGGTGGGTCCCTGGGGATGGAGTGGCCAGCTGTTTCTTGATGCAGTGGAATGACGGCTCCCCGTGAGTGGAATGACAGCCCCACAACCCTGATGGTGGTTCCTGGGGCTAGAGTGGCAGCTTCTGGATGAAGTGGAACAACAGCCCTTCCTGCCTGGAATGTAGGACACCAGAATCCTGATGGTGGGTCCTGGGACTGGAGTGGCTGACTGTTTCTTGATGCGGTGGAATGATGGCTCTCCGTGAGCAGAATGACGGTCCCAGAACCCTGATGATGGGTTCTGGGGCTGGAGTGGCTGGCTGTTTCTTGATGTGGTGGAATGATGGATCACTGTGAGTGGAATGACGGCCCCAGAAGCCTGATGGTGGGTCCTGGCACTGGAGTGGCAGCTTCTGGATGAAGTGGATGGACAGTTCACCATGCCTGGAACATAGGCCCCAAAAACTTTATAGTGGGTCATGGGGATGGAGTCGCTGGCTCTTTCTTGATGGTCCATGGGTATATGTTATTCATTTTAAGCTTGAAGTGCATTTTAGACTGTGTTTTCTTCCATCTGATGTTAACCCTGGGAACTCCTTGCTGCTGGGTTGTGCCAATGTTTTGCCACTGTTTTCCTGTGCTTGGGGTATACGTTATTCATTTTAAGCTTGAACACAGTCTAAAATGCACTTCAAGGCTTGAAGTGCATTTTAGACTGTGTTTTCTTCCATCTGATGTTAACCCTTGGAACTCTTTGCTGCTGGGTTGTGCCAGTGTTTTGCCACTGTTTCCCTGTGCTTGGGGTTTATACGTTATTCATTTTAAGCTTGAAGTGCATTTTAGACTGTGTTTTCTTCCATCTGATGTTAACCCTGGGAACTCCTTGCTGCTGGAATATGCCCTGGCTCTGCCTACCGTTGACCTGGTTCCGCCTACCATTGCCCTGGCTCCGCCTACTGTTGCCCTGGCTCCGCCCACCGGCTCGCCGGCCGGCCGGCCTTACTGCCCCTCCAAACTAAAAACCCACCAGCCGCCCCTGGTTGGTGGGCAGGACAACAGACCCTTGGCCACTTTGAACAGGGCTGGCCACACGTTGGTCTTGCTGGCCCAGTAGGCCAAGGGATCGATGCTGGGATCGATGCATGGCTTCTCCTCCAGGTAGCTCTCCCCTGCTGCTAAGGTGCTATCGTATTCCCCCGCATAGCTCTGCTTGGGCAACACCTCCACCACTGCCCTCAGCCATGTTGCCTGCCCTGCTGTGCACGGGCCCATGCTCGCCAGAGTGGCCTGCACATATGAGCTTCTGCTGCTGGCAATAGGGGTGCTGCTGCTGCTCAGCCTGCTGCTGGTGCTGCTACTGCTAGTTCTGGGGGCAGGGATAGACCCTGTCGGCTGAAAGGGTTGGCTGCTCCCACTCCCACCATACCCAGGGGCATCCTTCTGCTGCTTTCGTGCACTCTCAAGAGCAAGCTCTGCCTGCTGGACTGTCTCCACCAGGTCACCCTTCCAGTGCTCATAGAGCACTTTCTGGCATGCCACACTGCCCTTGACCCTGAGGTCCAGCATGGTGGCCAAATCGTATTCCTCCTGCTGCAGGAGCTCATTGAACCTTGCCTTTATCCCTGCCTTCAGCTGCTGCACCAGGTCAACTGCCTCATCCACCAGCTTCTTGCCCTGGGGGCCACAATCCCACCCCTGGAGAATTTCCTTCAGTCTCCTGAGGAGACTCTGGATCAGAGGGGTCACCTGGCTGATGGTGGAGCTGATGGTCTCTGTCATGGCCAGGAACGGTCTCAGCACGAAGACCGTGTGAGCCCGGGTCTCCCATTCTACCCCATTGTACCCCAGAGGTGCCCCACTGTCCATCACCAGTTGAACCTGATGCAAGGTGGCTTTCTGCTCGAGAAGCCGCTCGAGCATCAGGAACGTGGAATTCTACTGGGTGGACACATCCTGCACCAGCTGGTGCACTGTGGAACCTTGCTTTGCCTGCTTCACCCAGAGGAGGTCGCTGCCCTTCATGCTCTGTTTAAAGAAACCAGCCAGCTTCCTCCCCTGCTCAATCAGGGAGCTAAGGGTGCCTGCCCCAAACCCCATCTCCCCTAAGCCCAGAGCGTCCCTGACCACCAGGTGAAGGGTTTGTGTGGCACAAGGAATGCTGGTGAAGCCCCCCTCATGGACTGCCCTAAATATGTTGCCCGCATTGTCCATCACTATGCACCCCTTGGTGAAGGGTGCGCCTGGCGTGACCCACTCCCTCACCATGGCAGTCAGGGATGCCTCAATGTTCCAAGACATGTGGGGGCTGTCCATTACTTGTGACTGAAGCAGGGCCCACCTATACCCTCTTTCAGGACCCCTCCTGCCACTCCCAAATGCTGCCTCTGGGTCCTGGCATCAGTGCGCTATCACTGCCAGGTAGGCATGCTGTGCATTCTTACTCGACCACAGGTTGGTGGTGAAGTGGATGGTGGCACCCCCAGCCCCTGCCAGCTGCTCCCTCACCCGCTCCTTTAAAGCCCGGTACAAGACTGGCACCACCTGCCGACTCAGGGTGGTGCGCGAGGGCAGCTTAAACTGGGGGGCCAGGACCCCAATCAGGCACCTACACCCCATGTCTCCAACCACCAAGAAGGGCTACCCATCCAGTGCAATCATTTCCCCCAACATGTGTGTGGCTTACACTTGAAAGCCACGCCGCCCTCCATGTCCTGCAGCTGCCGATGGACTTAGGATCTGCCCCCACCCCAGCTCCTCCATGGTGGACTGACGCTGCTGCTTCTGCTTCTGCTGCTGCTGCTCCCCCCTAGGAACAATACCAATCCTGCTGCTAGAGGCAGCTCTTCAAGCGGGACGCTTGCCCGCTGATGGAGGCAGATGACTGGCTGCTGCAGTTGGGAACCCTCTGGCATCCACTGCCCCTGCCTGCCCGCTTAGCAACACAGTGCTGTGGCATCCCTTGAGGTGCCTCTCCATGGCAGCTGTGCCAAAGTTGGTGAGCACCTGCCCATGCTTCACCACCTTCTGGCACAAAGTGCAATGAACCTCCCTGGGATCATCCATCTGCACCAACTTCAAATGCACCCAGACGGAGTGTTTTTTGCCCCCTTCTGCCTTCTGGCCCACACTGGGTGACGCATCGCTGACAGTGCTGATGGGAGGGGCAGAATATGGTGGTGACACAGCTCTCGGAGGGACAGCCATCGCCTCAGCACCAGACATCTCCTGCGCAGGACTAGTGTCTGCCTCGTTGTCCCCAATCTGAGATATGTCCCACAAAGGGGAGTACTGGGACCCTGAGGCTGATGGACTTCCCACCATGCTGCTGCCACTCTCCCTGTGCCCCCTATAGCTGCTGCTGCTCCTCTCCCTGCTGCCATTGCCAGGGATCAGCAGCTGGGGTGGGATCCACTAGCCTTGGACTGCTGGGGATCACCTCAATAATGGGAGTTGGGGACATTGGTGGCCCTGGAGGAACATCCAACCTCAAAGGACCTGCACCTGCTCCTGAGGCCACAGCAGAGACAGACGTAGCCTCCTGGAGTGCTAACCTTCCAGTGCCCTGTGTGGCAGTCGAGGACGCTGGCAGGAGGCGCCACCAAACCAAACCCCTAGTGCCACTGCTGGGAGCCTCTGAAGCCTGACTGCCAAAATTAGGCCTGTGCAGTTTGGGGCATGGTGATGGGCTCAGGCTGCTGCTGATTCCTGCTGCCACTTCGCGGGCACAGCCCCTGCCACCTCTGCCACATGCCCACCTTACGGGCAGCAGACTGGCCTCTCCTGCTTCCCTTCTCCATTTCTCCCACCCAAAGAATGCCCAGGAAGATTTTATGTATATTTTTAAAATTTATTTATTCAAATTCGTAATCTAATATTATATATATCTACACTAACTCTGACTGCTATTAACTATTCTAAAACCTATGGAGCTAAATGGAATATTATCTAATATCTACAAAGACCTAGTCCTACAAACACACTATGAAACATTAAAACTGAATCACTACACACTATCTCTATCTGTCTCTATAACTAATCTAACTCCTACAACTATCTATCTATAGTAACTATCTAATATCTAATATCTCTATCTCTATATATATATATACACAGGGATGAGGGAAAACACAGACTGCTCACAACAGACAACACAGGGAGTGGTACAAAACTGAAATGAAACCTAAATCAATCTAATGATATTGTAAATAAATCCAAAAACAGGTGAAGGGAATCAGGGATGGAATATATACAGGGAGGAGGGAAGGATTCAATGGAGGGTAGGGAGAAAGAATACAGGGAGGGATAAAAAATAACACCTAAATCTATCTAATCTAATCTAAATAAATGAAACTATGGTGGTAAACTTGTAGAAATGGGTAAAAAAGGCAGAGGATGGCAATGGATTGGGAGGAACACAAACTGCTGGGAGAGGGAGAGTTCTGAAAACACCTGCTGACAAGATCAGTGGCTAGTTCAGAATGATATGGAAGGTGGGGAGGGCAATTACTTTTGTTACTTGCTGCATCCACCTTACCACAAGCCCCATTGGGTAGCCTAGCCTGTGGCTAATCACAGACTGTGAATCCAGTGGTCTGAGGAAAAGAGGGATGGCGATTGGGCAGACTGGCTGCTAGTCCAAGCCTCTCTTCTCCCCTAGGGCCAGGAATTCTGCTCCTCAGCTTCCCGCCCCCCCAGGCCTGCCAGCCAGGTTTTTCCCACCCAAATGTGCCTGAACACTCCTGAACGTGCCCAAACTGTTTGGGGGGGGGGTTGGTGTTCGGTTCAGGTGTCCGATTCAGGCGTCTGAACTGGCTGAGTTAGGTCCAAACTCCGAACGTCTGAGCCGCATTCACACATCCTTAGTTATCTATTATTTAGTGCCGCCCTTCCCGCAGAGGCTCAGGGAGGCTTGCAGTAATCAATGACCTTAGAGATCACTTTCAACTCTTCAGTTCTATCATTTTAAGACAAGTCATAGGGAAAATACGCAAAAAGCCTTCCAAATGCTTTTTCAGGAAAACTAAGTTTTAAATCCTATTCTTTTCACTTGGACTAGTGAGAGTTGCCAAGCTAAACTTCTGTGTAACTGTTGGTCACACAATATGCATCATTCAGTGCAAAAATAGAGATCCTATGGGAAAAGGCTGTTTGTGTGATTGCAGGAGACATATGAGAAGGGACCCGACAGCCTGGAGATATGCCCCAGCGTTAATGAGAATTTTGCAGACTTGTTGGGTGCGAGGCATTCACTTTCCTAGACGTTCTATCGCAATAAGAGATGAAGACAATAGTTCTAAATTTAAATGATTGGGAAACAGGAAGAAAGTTGGTCCGATACATTGTATGGAAAGACTGTAATCTATGAAGGGTACAAAAGGGCACTTTCTAACAGCGCACTCTCAATGGTGTTTATAAAGAGCTGTGGTTCTTTGGAATATACAAAGAAGCAGTTAACAAAGTCTCAAGGCTAAAAAGCACCCTGCGTCAGGATTTTGTTGCTGGCCACAAAAAATAAAATAATAATTAAAGAAGTGCAATGTGTTTTTTATGGAAGATAGACCAATAAATAACTATTAGCCATCACATGATGAAGCCTTGAACACCAGGAGTGCATAACAGAAAATGGATTATTCCATATATGCCCTGTTTTTGTACAGTTCCTCCAAAGCACTCAGTGCTTGCCACTGTTGGAGAAAGAATACTGACCTAGATGCATGCCTCACAACAGCATCCATGGAGGGGCACTCCCTCTTTGCGTGTTGAATCCCACGGTCCCTTTTTCAGAGACTCAAAGGGTGAAAACAGACATGCCCATAACTCTGCTTTAACAGTACATGCCCATAACTCTGCTTTAACAATACATACATTTCTTATGTATGTTGCAGGGCTGTATCGGCACCTGTTTCCTGATTTCCCCTCAGGAACAGCATTTGAGAGGGCACTGGGGAAGATGATGAAATGATAAACTAAGTGAAATGACAAACAGGAGCGCATCTGTCTCTTTTTATGTAGGGATGGGAGAAAGTGGTTCGGATGTTCGGAGTTCGGACCGAACTCGGTCTGTTCGGATGTCCAAACTGAACATCTGAACCGAACTCTCGAACGACCGAACAGTTCGGTCATGTTTAGATGAGTTTGGATGAGTTTGGGGGCTGGAAAAAGTCTTTTCAGGGCTAAAAATTTGGTTTCGTTTTCGTTTCAGTTTCGGTTTCAGTATCGATAGCGCTATTTTTTAATGTTTGGCCAAGTTCGGTCTAACCGAACCATCGAACCCGAACTTGGATTTCGAACCAAACGACCGAACGACCGAACATCCGAACCGTGTTCTGTTCGCCCATCCCTATTTTTATGCACCTGGAATGTTGAGATGTGTGTGTGTGTGTGTGTGTGTGTGTGTGTAAGTTCACAAGAGGGCAGATATTATTTGCTGAGGGTGGAGCTTATTGGCTGAAGGGGCGTGTTATGTTCCTTTTTGGCAGCTCAGAATGTTGGGAGACATGTAGCTGGACCATTGATCTGACCCATTATGCCAGTTCTCACATTTTCTAATTCTTATACCCTGATTGGGGACAATAATTCAGTCAATGTGGTGTTAAAATAGCTGACAACAAGCAATAGGAATGTCTCACTAGCTCTGATCTTTACTTCATGTACCTCACATTAGGTAATGGAAACCAATATTTGGCAGGGGAATAATTTGCCAAGTAAGCCTCATAGGAGAGGCCTTTAAAAATAGGTTTCAAGGGTTGCCCATCCATGCCCCGAGAAGGGCTAGGCATTTATTTATTGGGTCTTGAGTGCTGCAGGGGTTAAGTGTTGCCAACGCAAGCTCTGAGAAGGGCTAGGCCTTTGCACTCCTGAATTTTGTGTTCTGTGTTGTGACTTGGATCCTTGGTCCCAGGAATGGTAAGTCACAATATAGAGTTTATCTCTCCCCAGGAAATGAGTGTAATCTAAGTGCCAGTTCATGGGAGAATATTTTTTTGGCTGCCCCAGTTTAGGGATTAAGGTTCTTCATGTTTGTACTCTTATCCCAGTGATTAAATGATTTATTTAATGTTTTGTTATGTTTATTTGTGTATTTTATATGTATGTGTTTTTAATTTTGTAGTGGCAATGGTGTAATTTTAAATAAATAAATAAATAGGTTAGACAGACATCTCTCAGGGATGGTGTAGATGTGGCTCCTGCTTAGTGGCAGCAGGATAGGCTCAATATCCATTGGATGTCTTTAGACATAAGACTGTTCAGTGTTCTGTAACACAGTGTTCTACCGTTACAGTGTTTAGACATACCATCAACACAGTGTTCACCCCAAACAATGATTAAACTGTCAAGACCTGGTAGCATTCAATTCCAGTGTTTGGGGTGGACACTGTGTTGACAGTACGTCTAAACACTGTAATGGTAGGACACTGTGTTACAGAACACTGAACAGCATTATGTCTAAAGACACCCATTGGGGTTCTTCACAGCTCTATAATTCTATGATTTGTGAACTGAAATTACCAAGGACAGTCAGAGGCTAGGGAGCTGTTCTGAAGGAGGTGAAGAAGCAAGCAGAAATTGGACTACCCTGCCTATTCTAGCTCATGAAGGAGAAGGGAATATTTCAGGGAACTAAAGGGGCTATTAGTGAGGAGATGTTAGCCCTGACCACTTCAAAGTGATGATCACTGACTTAGGACTGTGATGTGCACTATTTCTAGGGATGTGCAAACGTGGTTTGGATGTTCAGAGTTCAGCCCAAACTCGGTATGTTCGGACGTCCAAACCAAACGTCCGAACTGAACTCGAAAATGGCTGAACAATTTGGTCATGTTCGGGTGAGTTTGAATGAGTTTGAGGGTGGGAAAAACGTGACTTTGGGTGGGAAAAACGTGACTGGAAGGGAGAGGCAGCTGAGGAGCAGACTTCCTGGCACCAGGGGTGGAGACCAGGGGTTGTTTCAGGGCCAAATTATACTGATACCGAAACAAAACTTTGAATTCGGTATTGGTATCGATAGCGCTATTTTCAAACGTTCGGCCAAGTTCAGCCGAACCGAACTCCGGTGAACTGAAAAACCGAACCCGAACTCAGGTTTCAAACCGAACAACTGAACGTCCGAACGTCCGAACGTCCGAACCGTATTCTGTTCACACATCCCTAACTAGTTCACCTCATGGGAGGTGAATGTTGAAGGATCAGATCCCTGTCAAGACTGGTTGCTCTTTTACATTCCTTATTCCAAACCTTTATCATCATCACAGTTGCCTTCTGAAACCTTTAGCTGTCTCTAGTTTATAAACCAGACTTTAATCCTAGAGCTACAAAGCCCCAGATCAAGATTCTGTCAGTCATAGGGCCGGGGTGGGGACTCCATTGGCCAGATTTAGTCCATCTGTGATATAGCAAGGCTTTAGTGGGCCCAGGCTTATGTCCCAGTTACATACCCTGCTCTCAATGGCATGGTCTTCCTAAGTAGAAGCCCATCCAAAGCTCCTCCTGGCCATCCTCAGCTTCCTCCTACAAAGGTTGTGGTGCTGTCCTTGCTCCTCAGGGTGGCAGCAATCCTACCAGGAAGGGGGTTTTAAGAGTCTATAGGGCAGCATTTCACCCCTGTGCCCACTCTGAACACGTCCTTCTTGGTGGGGCCCTTTGCAAGCTGCCTGAGCACCCCTAGAAAATTTTCAGTAGGTGTTCTCTTCTCTGTCCCCTCTAAAGATTTCCTAGTGGTGCTTGGGCCATTTGCAGAGGTTCTCGCTACAGTCCATGGCCTGGCTCAACTGGGCTCCCTCACACCAGGGTAGCTATGCCCCTGCAGCCCATAGTTGTTTGTCAGACTCTTTTGGCCTCTTGCCCATTCCTGGATCTGGTCCATAGATCTAGTCCCTAGCTTCAAGCACTGAAAGAGTGAGCATAGGGGAAGGGAGTAGAGATAAAGGTATGCATTCAATGTTAGGAATGGGCGAACGCGGTTCGGAAGTTCAGAGTTCAGCGTGAACTCAACCTGTTCAGATGACCAAACCCAAACCCGAACCCGAACATGAACCGACCGAACCGAACCTGATTCTGAACTTTGAAACGAGAAAGTCAAGCGCCTGTTGGTCGAAATGATTTCTCTGGATGGGCAGCCCTTCTCAATTGTAGAGGACAAGGGCTTCCAGTGGCTGATTGAATTCCTGGCCCCACAGTTTATGCTGCCTTCCCGCTCCACCCTGAATCAGACTGTGGCACCACAGCTGTACAGGGCTGTGAAAGAGTGGGTGAGGGAGCAGCTGGTAGGGCTGGGGTGGCCACTGTCCACTTTACAACAGACCTGTGGTCAAGTAGGAATTCACAGCATGCCTACCTGGCAGTGACTGCACACTGGTGACAGGACTCAAAGGCAGCACTTGGCAGTGGTAGGAGGGATCCTGAAGCAGGGTATAGGTGGGCCCTGCTTCAGTCACAAGTAATGGACAGCTCCCACACCTCAAGGAACCTCGAGGCAGCCCTGGCCGCCAGGGTGAGGAAGTGGGTCACACCAAGCTCAGCCTTCACCAAGGGGTGTGTGGTCACAGACAATGTGGCCAGTATACTGAAGGCAGTCTGCAACAGGGCTTCACAAGCATCCCTTGCACCGCATACATGCTCCATCTTGTGGTCAGGTACGCTCTGGGCTTGGGGAATAAGGGAATTGTACCCTTAGCTCCCTGGTCGACCGGGGGAGGAAGCTGGCTGGGTTCTTCAACAGAAGTGTGAAGGGCAGTGAGCGCCTCTGGGAGAAGCAGGCTGAGCAAGGGATCTCGGTGCACCAGCTGGTCCAAGATGTCTCCATCAGGTGGAATTCCACCTTCCTGATGCTTGAGCAGCTTATTGAGCAGAAAGCCACCCTGCATCAGGTGGAACTGGAGACAGATATCAAGGCACCTCCAGGGTACAACAGGAAGGAATGGGTGATCCTTGTTCACACGGTCTTCATCCTGAGACCATTCCTGGCCATGATGGAGACCATGAGCAACTACACTGCCACCTACAGCCAGATGACCCCGCTGGTCCATAGTCTCCACAGGAGCCTGGATCAGATTCTCGGGGGACGGGATTGTGGCCCTGCGGGCAGGTAGATGTCCGATGAGGCGTTTGACCTGGTGTGGAAGCTGAAGGCAGGACTGAGTGTGCGCTTTGATGAGCTCCTGCGCTGGGAGTAATATGTCCTCCTGGCAACCATGCTTGACCCCAGGATCAAGGGCAGCATGGCATGCAAGACAGCGGTCTCTGGCCTTCTGAAGGGTGCTCTGGTGCAGAAGGTCCAGCAGGCAGAGCTGACTATGCAGCAGGACGCCCCTGTGGATGATGGGAGTGGGAGCAGTGACCCCTTCCAGCTATCTGGGTCTGTCCCTGCCCCCAGCCCTAGTGGTAGCAGCAGCACCAGCAGCAGGATGAGCAGCAGCAGCAGCACCCCTATTGCGAGAAGCTCCTCCTATGTGCAGGCCACTCTGGGGAGCATGGGGCCCAGCACAAAAGGGCAAGCAGTGTGGCTGAGGACAGTGGGGCAGGTGGTGCCCACCCAGAGCTACATGAGGGAGCATGATGGCACCTTAGCAGCAGTGGAGACCCACCTGGAGGAGGAGCCATGCATTTATCCCAGCAGTGATCCCTTGGCCTACTGGGCCGACAAGGCCAATGTGTGGCCAGCCTTGTTGAAAGTGGCCATGGGTATCCTGTCCTGTCCACCAACCAGTGTCCCCAGCGAGCGGGTGTTCTCTGTGGCTGGGGACATTTGCTCCCCGCACCTCCTGAGACTGGGGGCCAAGTTGGTGGAGCAGTTGTTGTTCCTACAGGTCAACCTTCTGCTGCTGGGATTCCCCGAGCTGCCCCTAGACAAGAAGTGATAGTGCAGTGGCACACGCCATCCCATGCCAGGGGTGGTCTTGGGACAGGGCTCCTCCTCCTCCCCCTCAATCTGTGCTAGGGCTACTGCTCCTGTGCTGCTGAGGTGCCGTCACTCCCTCCCAATGCCTGGCACCTGCCATGACACTCCTCTCTCTCTCTCTCTCTCTCTCTCTCATACTAGATGGCCTTGGCTGCATTATCTGGCTGACCTCATGATGCAGGGCGGCATTGAGAAAATGTAAGCCTGCCAGTTGGCCTATGGCTACACGATCTCAGCCCACCTATGTGACACTGACTGGCTCTCGGTCTGTTGCACTGCATAGTCTTTGCTAGCCTATCTGAGTGCCCTGCTGCCAATGTCCCAGCCTGCGTGCCCTACTGCCTTTCATGCCACACTGCCTGTCTGCCCTGGCAACCAATGTCTCCTGCTGCTGCCAATGTCACCTACCTACGCTATGCTGTCTGTGCCAAGGGTTCTGTACCCTGTCAAGTTTGGCAACCAAGTCTGCTGCTGCTACTGCCAATGGCCCGGCCCCAGGACTATATGCTGTCTCTGCCAAGGGTTCTGTACCCCGGCAACCCACTACCTGCTGCTGCTGCCAATGGCCCCCAGACCTGTATGCTGTCTGTGCCAAGGGTTCTTTACCCTGACAACCAATGTCTTCTCCTGCCAATGGCCCCCCAGGCCTATATGCTGTCTGTGCCAATGGTTCTGTATTATGGACACCAATGTGTTCTGCTGCCAATGGCCCACCGGCCTATATGCTGTCTGTGCCAAGGGTTCTGTACCCTGGCAACCAATTCCTGGTGATGCTAGTGCCAATGGCCCCCAGGCCTATATGCTGTCTGTGCCATGGCATCAAGAAACAGTCACTCCAGTCCCAGGACCTGCCGTCATGGTTCTGGGGCCTATGTTACTGGCAGGGAGGGCTGTGTCCAATATCTAGAAGCTGCCGCTTTAACCCCAGCCCAGGATCCACCCTCAGGGTTCTTGTGCCCTGTCATTCCGCTCATGGGGCGCTGTCATTCCACCTTTTCTTTGCAGAACCTGCTTTTTATGGTGAGAGAGACAGACAGACAGACAGACAGAGAGAAATAAGAGAGAGAGAGAATTAAAGTCTCCCCACTGCTAGGAGAGACAGACACGATCCCACCCATGCTATCACATGCACTATATGGCCAGAGAGAGAAAGAGAGAGAGAGAGAGGGGTTCCCTGCTAGAACAAGAGAGATGGGGGTGGCGGGGGAGAGGTAGGTGTATCCAGCTCAAGCTGCCACCTGCCAGAACCAGGAAGTACTCCCATCTGTGCTCATGTGCCCGATTGATGCCCATTGCCCACATCCAGAAGCAAACCTACCAGAATAAGATGGAATATATCAATATAACACAACATATTTTATGTGCCTGCCTGCCTACCTGCCTGTGTGCATTCCTGTACCTGCTGATTTTGTTCATTTTGAAATCCGAGTTTGGGTTCAATGGTTCGGTTCAGCCGAGTTCGGTTTGGCTGAACATGACCGAACATTCAAAAATAGCAAAACCGAAATGAAATCGAAACCAAAACCAAATTTTTGGCCCTGGAAATATGTTTTTCCTGCCCCCAAACTCATCTGAACATGACCGAACTGTTCGGTTGTTCGAGAGTTCGGTTCGGACGTTCGGTTCGGACATCTGAACAGACCGAGTTCGGTCTGGACTCCGAACATCCGAACCGCATTTGCCCATCCCTACTACATGTGGAGCCAGCCAGATGCTGCTGGTAGGGATCAACAAACTGTATGAGATTCTTCCACCTGCCAGACAGAACTTCAGCACATAGGGATAAAAGATTGGACAGGTCAAACGAAGCTCGTAACAACAAATATAACAACTTTTATTAAAACTATTTAAACAAACAAAATAACAACAACATTATAAAACCAAAACCAAACATTGAAAGGAAACTTAAGGGGTGTTACTATTAGTCTTTGGGCCTGTCCCCCAGAACTTGGGGGAAAGGCAAAAGGCAGCGGGGTGCAGCACAGGACTGAGGGACGACCTCCCTGCTCACTGCCATTTCATCATAGCCATGGGCCAAGGCAAACTCCACGGCCCATTCCACATCTGCATACCACCTGGAGACCGCCTGGTGGTAGAGTTCCAGCCTCTCCATCTTGGCGGAGACATACTGGGAGTACGCCTCCACCTGCTTTTTCTCCACCTCAAGAGCCTGGAACTTTTCCACCAGGCAGTTCTCCATGGTGCGTACACCCATCATAATCTGGCAGCCAGGCATCTCCACTTTGGCCCCAAAGGCCTTTGCCACTGCAGACTCCCAGGACCTGGGGGACTCCACATCGGGGCTGGAGGAGGGGGAAGAGCTTTGATGTCATCACTTTCGGGTTGCCTTCCCCCGCCCCCCCCCTTTCTGGCACTGATGCTCCAGCTCCACAGCCACGCCAGAGTCCTCCTGCCTCCTCACTGTCTGGCCATGGAGCCTTTCAATATGGGTGATGTGGTCCCTTCTCTCCGTGTCCTGAATCTTTTCTTGCAGATCTAAAGAGCATAAAAAGATAGGGACATAAGACGTACCATACTGCGTCAGACAAATGGTCTGTGTCAAGCCCTGCCTGATTCTGTCTCCACAAGTGGGTGGGTGGTCAATCTCTCTCTGCAGGGGATTCCATTCCTAACAGGTCATAGAGGGCAATCCATTCCCTGTTGTTCCAGTCCCCGTGCCTTGCAGTGCAGATGGCGTATTTTTCTTGCTTCTCAAACCACCTCCAGACATCGGACCTTGTCCACGTACGGTCTAGGGGTGGCACTGGTAACCTCTGGCTTGTTGTCCTTCGTGGCATGGCACCAGCACCGGCATCCGATTCCTCTCTGAAACAGGAATACATAAACAGCACCTAAGTTATATCATGGATTTATGATGATGCCTCTAGTCCTCCCTCCTTGGGGTGCTAGGGATGGCAAAGGGAGATGGTGACCCTGGCTGGCACGTGTAAATCATGCCCTCCTTGGGGTGCTAGGGATGGCAACTAGATAGACTCTTGCTGGCACATGCAAATCCTGCCCTCCTAGGGGTGTTAGGGGATTCTAGGGATGGCAATGGAGAGACCCTGGCTGGCACGTGAAAATCTTGCCCTCTTTGGGGTGGTAGGGATGGCAACTAGAAAGACTCAGGCTGGGACATGAAAATCCTGTCCTCCTTGGGGTGCTGATAGGGATGACAACTGGAAAGACCCTGGCTGGCATGTCCAAATCCTGCCCTTATTTGGGGGTGCTAGGTAGGGATGGCAACTAGAGAGTGGAGACCATTGCTAGGGATCATCTTTGACTCACCCCTTTCTTTTAAACCCTACATTGACTCTGTTGCTAAATCCTGTCGCTTCTCCCTCCATAACATTGCTAAGATTAGCCCTTTTCTCTCTTTCTCGTCTGCCAAAACTCTTGTTCATGCTCTGGTCATCTCTCTCCTCGATTACTGTAACCTCCTTCTCACTGGCCTTCCCCGGTCTCACCTTTCTCCCCTCATCTCTGTCCAAAACTCTGCTGCCAGGGTCATCTACCTCGCCAGTCGCTTCGACCATGTGCAGCCTCTCCTCTCTTCACTTCACTGGCTTCCACTTCCTGAACGAATCCTGCACAAGCTCCTAGTCTTCACCTATAAAGCTCTTCACAACCTTGCTCCCCCCTACCTCTCTGCACTTATCGCCCTCCATACTCCAGCCCGTGCACTTCGCTCCTCCTCTGCCCCTTCCCTCACCCTTCCATGCCTTCCCTGCTCCCCTAAGCGCCTTCGTCCCTTCTCACTTGCTGCCCCCCATGCCTGGAACTCCCTCCCTGTCCACATCCGCCTTGCACCCTCCCTTCATACCTTCAAATCTCTCCTTAAAACTCACCTCTTTCGCTCTGCTCTGTCTGACTCTTTATCCTGATGAGTCACTATTCCTATACCTATGGTCTGTCTACCCTTATCCTTGTCACATGGACCTGTCTGCTGTCATTCTCATCATAACCAAGCCAAGTATGTGCACTTGAGACCTCGCATCTTCATGAATGTTAGACCCCTTGTCTCTCCCTCTGTTCCCCTTCCTATGTCTCTCCCCCAGCTCCTGTCTCTCAGATTGTAAGCCCTAGGGGCAGGGACCGTGTCTGTTTTATTACTTTGTAAAGTGCCAGGTACACTGCTGGTGCTATATAAATGTTTGTTAATAATAATAATAATAATAATAATAATAGGGATGGCTGGTAGGCACATGTTTGGGTGGGGGTGCTGCTCGTGCTCGTGCCTGACTGCTGGAAGAGCCCCACACACTACAGTTCCCTCTCTGTGGCAGACATCCACTGCTACCCGGTGATGCCCACTGTTTGTGCCTGCCTGATTCCCACCACCCATGCACCCACCCGCATGCCAGTGAACTCGCTCTAATGGATAGACCCTTTCTTGTCCTCAAAGTAAAAAAAAGGTTTACAAACCTTGCAGCACCTCCTGCGCCCACCGCTTGCTCCTCATGAGAGGAGCCATCCAGCACCACCGAAGTTCCAGGGGCTGGGGCAGCAACCTTTTCCTCCTCCTCCTCCACCACCACCGGCTCCGGGAGCACCATGTTGTCCCCCAGGCATTTAATTAAGACAACAGTCTTCTTCATTTATTTTTAAAAAAAACAGACACTCCAACAGACCAACAACCGTCACCCACCAACACTCACCAACCAGCCAAAACAACACAGCCAAACCAAACACAAACAGCCAAAACACATGAACTGAACAGCCAGCCAGCCAAACGCACACTCTCTCGCCATACAGCTCCGCACGCACTCGAATTTCCAGTTTCTGACATGATCATGGGATCTTGCGATACCTTTTTCTGAATGCCCGAACCGAACACGACCAAACCAAACGGCTGAACTCAACTTGGCGACCGACCTGAATGCCCGAACTGAACTGCTGAACCGGACTGAACCGAACAACTGAACCTGGACCGCAATCTGTTCGCACATCCAATTCAATGTTCAAGGATGGATTTATGATATAGATCTATAATACAGACCCTCCTCTCCCCCCGCCAAAGTCATAAGCACATACCCCAAGCACTTCTGTCCCCAACTCCAAGCTCAGTTGCAGAACTTGTACTAATTTTCATAGTGGTCTTCAGAACGAAAAAGATTTCCCACTCCCAATTAGTTCAAGTTCAAAGTTTTATTGTTTTGACCCATGGTCATAATAACCTAACAATAAAATGCCTAACATAACAATTTATATGACAAAATCCCATAAATTCATAAATAGGGATTAAATAACCACAAAATTCAATCTCTAAAATCAATTAGGGTGGTGAATAAATAAAATAAAATAAAATATAATATAAAACTAAATCTAAAATACAGCAATAGACAAAATTAGCTTTAAATATTTCTCATTATCCAACTATAATTCCCAGGGGAGCAGTCAATTAATGCTTTAATTACGTATCTACATAAATCTCTTCATTTATTTATACAAGATCCTACATCAAACATGAGAACCAATTAAACGGTATGAACCAATAAATTTGGGAGATCAGAATAAACTAATAGTGGTCAAGATATTTCACAAAATGTTAAGACCATAACCTCGGTGGCATTGTGAAAATTTGATTCCTTAATTAGATTTATTGAGCTTCCATCCAGGCTGTTTCCATTTTCAATGCCATGTAGGCTACTCTACATGTGAAATCTTTATCAGTGTTTGAGAAAAGACAAGAAATTTGATGCTGGGGGTCCCAATGGATCTTGCTCAGCCATTGCTCATGGCTTCTTCCCTTACCTGCCTATATATAGGACAGGAAAACAAATAATGATAAAAATCCTCAACCACTGATTGTCCACAGAGACATAGCCTTTGTTCTAGTGGAACTCTGTGGTACCTCCCTTCTCTCACTTTCGTGTCCATCATATTACACCTCAATGTGGTTAGAGCTCTCCTTGCCCTATAACTATAAACGTCGGTAAGATATGGTTCCAATCCCGGACCTGCCTTAAACATAGAGTACCAGACAGCGATTTTTTGTTCAGCCTGAGCTGTCCTTTCAGTTTTAATACACACATCATCTGATTTTATTTTAATTAAGGATTTCACTTGAGAGCGGGAATAATAATTCAAATTTTCTATTGAGCAGCCTAACTGAGCCAAATAACATTCTGCTGTCTTAAACCACTTACGCCTGGCAAAAATATTAGTCTGGTCTGTCAAGCAAAGGCTGGCAAGATGCCCTAGGTCTAATTCCCTAATTCAAAGCCAATAACCCAAGACTGGGCACTTAATTCTGGAGGCAAGCAGAGGCATACCAGTTTTTGCACATAACAAAACTACAGGGGTACCATACGGAACTCCCAATATTGTTCTAAGAATTTTATTTTGAACAACCTCCAGAAAATCTATGTTGTCAGTTCCCCAGATCTCAACCCCATATAATAACTGGACTCCCAATTAGAGAAATAACTGTTTTCAGAATCCAAATAGGAAGAGTGTCAGGAACAGTATTTTCTTTCATTTAGTATTAATTAATTAATTATTAATTAATTATTAATTTATTAATAATTTATTAGTAGTAGTAGTAGTATTAGTATTAGTATTTAATTTATATGCCACCCTTCACCTAAAAAGGACTAGGGGCAAAGAATAAAAACAGAAAGAACATTCCCACCCCCACAGCTCCCAAACCCCTTAGCATCCACCTTCCCCCATTTTAAACATTAAAAATACAGTTAATTAATTGTATTAATTAAAATACGTCAACCAGCCCCAATAAGAATACAACAAAACAGCCTCAGAAACCAGCTCCCACCCCTTCCCCCTACTCTATGTCCTGCATACAAAGCCCCCACCCCCATGCCCAGTACCTCCTCCTCTTAAAAGGGGGGAGGGTCCTGGCATAAACCCCACCAAGTCTCATGCCCAGATTCCTCCCTCTCACGGGTGTGTTGGTGTTGTGGCATAATCCCCTCGCCCCTGATTTTTCATGCATTCTCCCCCACACCATAAAATATGAAATGCTAAACCATCACTCATAAATAAAGTCAGAAAGGAGTGGAGGATGATGGGTAAGGGCTTCCACATGCCATGTGTTGCTGCCACAAATACAAAACATCTGACCCCACATTGCACCTGCTTCCGAATGGCTGCCGCATGGACAATGCCCTTAGGTGCCCTTCAGCAGCTGCCTGCCAGTTCCATAGCCCTCAAATGCCTGCTGAAAAGGGGGTTGGTGGTTTTTTTGGTGCTATGATAATTAACACACACATGTTTTTTAATGATAAAGTTAAATATTTTTAAATACAAAATTTCCTTACCAGTCTTGCTTGCCCTTGGAACTGATAACTGTTTACTGAAGGTTTTATAGCTCATGATGAAGAAATCTGAAACTTTCACTGACATTAATGCAAAACAATCAGCATAAAGAAGAAATCTTTCTGTTTGATCCATCAGACTTTGACATAGCGCATGCAACTGGTTTATTTTGTTTATATAGGGTCTATAAATGATGCATTCTTGCCAAATTAATTCAGAACTTTCTTGAATACATCTCCTTTAAAAAAGCCAAACATTTATTTTTATTTTTATTTTCATTTTCATTTTTCATTTCATTATTTCTATACCACTCCTCTCGCTGATCATGACTCAAGGTGGTTTACAAAACATGTTAAATATAATATACAATAAATGAAATAACATAATACATAGATAAAATACATAATCAATAACAGTTCCATCAATACATAAATACATTAGCCCCAGGACAGAAAAATACATCCCCATATTCCCATGTCCACCCCACCCTATACCCCCCGGCCTCTCTCTCATCAAGGTACCATTCCACCCTCCTCAAGACCCCCTCCCTAACCCAGTCCCCCTTCACACTCTGCTCTCACCAGGGAGCGAAAGCTATCTCCCCATAACCCACCCACCAGTTCCTAAGGTTACTAATTGCCCAACCGAAAACACCCCCTAACAAACATCGCTGCCTCCCATCAAAACCTCCCCCACAATTCTCAGTTCTCAAGCCCCCTCCAAAGGTCATGTCTCTTTTGATGCACACATTCAGAGGGGACCCTCACAGCACACCCCAGCGGCACAGCCACAGCGTCTGTTGCTCTTCATCCCTTTGATCACCTGTCCTGAGCCATCTGAGAAGGGCGGGGTAGAACTGTGTTTAGCCTCACAGGAAGGGGGCTCATAGCCCCTCTCTGCCCCCCAAACGGCCTGAGCCCTTTGGTTGATGCCCTTTGGGCACCGCCCTTGGCAGCCTCTGACTCTCTTAGAGGGGAGGCAGGAGATGTTACCTGGGAAGGAGAACACACAACAGGTGGGCCCAATAAACTCTCACACACAACCCCAGCAGATTTATAACATGCTGTATGGCTTTTGGGTACTATACCAAAGTTATCACCCAACATCCCGCATGGTATTGATGTTGGTACAGCCCTTTTTTTTTTACAGTCATCTTAGCAACCTTCTGTAATTAAAGTCCATGTGACCTGAGCCATTGACATAAAATGGCAGGGAATCTGCCACCCTTATTTCTTTTTATTATGTGAGACAAGACTATCTACACAAGTTGGAAAATAGTCCAGAAATCCTATAATCAACACAAGACTCATGTAACATTTTACAAAATGGGTCCCTAAAATGAGAATGGGATTTGATTCTCACGAGATTTTGGCTGGGACTGAGATCTTGCCGAGATCTTGGCCCCAGTATAGGATCTCGTGAGATATCTCTCAATCAATCAGTCAATCACTGTGCATGTGCAAAATGGCCACCAGAGTCATTTTACGCATACAAATCCCTTTTCAAAAATGGTGCCAGCAGAATCAGTGCCATTTTGGTAAAGGGCATGTGTTCTGCACATATGTAGTGCCCAGCTGTTCACACTTGCACAGACCAACTGCCCTTTTCCAAAATGGTACTAACACTGTTGGTGCCATTTTGGGAAAGGGCTGTGCATGCGCAGAATGACCCCAGTAGCCATTTGTGCATGCATAGAGATTATTTTTTTCTTCACTGTGAAGCCTCTATCTTCCGTCCTCCCACCCCATCCCCTTCCCCAGCAAAGAAGTGGAGAGGATGGAGAGCAGTTCTGGAGGAGCCCTGGACTCAGAGAGAGGAAGCCAGGTGAGTAAAAGTGTTTGTAAAAATCCTCCAACCTCTTTTTTTTTTTTTTTGCAAGGGGGGTGGGGGGGAGATTCTAGATTTCTTGGTGCGAATCAAGGCAATTCTTTTCTCATTCTCATTTGCAAGAATGAGCCAAGTACCCTGATTATCATAGAGAAAAGCAACAATTGTAAAACTGAGTTTCAGTCCTACTAAAGGTATGCTCTGAAACGCACAGGAGATGAAATCTTGGTTTCCCTTAGGCATGGGCGAACAGATTGTGGTTCGTGTTCGGCCGTTCGGTTCGGCCGCGTTCGGTTCGTGTGTTCGTGTTCGGCCGTTCAGTTCGGCCGCGTTCGGTTCTTGTGTTCATGTTCGGTTGTTCGGTCGTATCGCGTGTTCGTGTTCGCCCGTTCGGTTCGGTGGCGTTCATGTTCGGCCATTCGTGTTCGGTTGTTCGGGCAGGTCGTGCGTTCGTGGTCGGGCGTTCGGTTCGTTCGCGATCGGGTTGTGCGTTCGTGTTCGGACGTTCGGTTCGTTCGCCATCGGGTTGTGCGTTCGTGTTCAGTCGTTCGGTGTTCGGGTGGTTCGCGCGTTCGCGTTCGGCCGTTCGGCCTTCGGCCAGAAATATCGCGAGATCGCGGGAAGCCGTAAAATCGGTGTCGCACCGGAAATTCGTGTGCGTGTGCGCGAGTGAGGCGAGAGGGTGTGTGTTTGTTTTGGTGGCTGCTTGTGTAGTGTGTTTTGGCGATTGTTGTGTTGGTTTTGGCTGTGCTGTGTGTTTGGGTGGGTTGGTGTGTGTTGTTGCG